>CM029368.1:16837394-17039894 GCA_017165825.1 Hepsetus odoe
ACACAGTTTTTGAAGGAACTCGGCTGGTAGGTTGTTCCAAACATCTTGGAGAACTAACCACAGATCTTCTGTGGATGTAGGCTTCCTCACATCCTTCTGTCTCTTCATGTAATCCCAGACACACTCAATGATGTTGAGATCAGGGCTCTGTGGGGGCCAGAAGAACTGATGCTGGTTTGAAGGCAAAAGGTAGTAACACCAAATATTGATTTGATTTAGCTTTTTCTTTTGTTCGCTCACTTTGCATTTTGTAAATTGATAAAAAGAAACAATCATTATTTATATTTCTGAAAGCATTCTTTGTTTACAGCATTTTTTCCACACCTGCCTTAAACTTTTGCACAGTACTATATATATGTATGTATGTGTGTGTACAAATGTACGTGTATGTATATATATCTATATATAGTGTATAGTGTACAAATGTATGCGTGTTGTGGTGACAACATGCATCTGAGCTGCAGCCATGCCAGGAAGTACACTGGAAGGCCATCAGCGAGAGGTTGAAAGCAGCACTTCACAGCTCATGGGGAGAGTGAGGGAACAGTCACAAAAGAAAGTACTGATGGCTTTGTTTTTCTCTTTCCTTCTATTTCCCCACAGTCTTCATCAGAAAGAGAGTCAGAGACGGGCCAGCCGCCAAAGATGGGCCACAACGTCATCTTCAGCTGCTTCAATTCCAAGCCTCAATGGTGGTAAACCCTCTGCCTCCCCCTGCTATTCCGCCACCCAAGCACGGTTGTGCTTCCCACCCATTTTCAGGAGATCCCCAAGTGACTCCTTTTTTTGTCCTACCATATTTGGGTTTCTTTTGTTTGTGAATAAAACCTCATATGACTCACTATTCTTGGCCCGAGTGTGTGTGTGTGTTTAAGCCAAAAACAGGGCCCTGTAACAGTATGTATGTGTATAAATGTATTTATAGATGCATCTGAGAGCATACATTTGTGTTTGTCACTTGAGTAGCTTAACAGTACTTTCTGTGGATATACTCCCACAAAGTCATTTGATAGTACACAAATTATATACAGTCAGATAAATATTTGGATGAAAGTCATTTTTACTTTAGTTGCCTACCATAGCTTACTGGAGTTTTTAAACAATGAATGAATGAATATGAGTTTAAAAACTTAGTGAATGAACGAAAACAAAAACTAAAGCATTTCCATTCCTTCATCTTTAGGGACTTGAAATAATTGCTTGATTCGTGACTACGTATGTCATTCTCTTATTATTTCACTTACAAATATGCAGATGACAAGTCTAGAGCAGATTTCAAGTGGGGTTTGGAATCTATTTCGGTTTGCTCTCAATTTGGTGCCCAAAGACTGCCAGTCAAGCAGAAAAATCTTAGCAAACACATCAGAGAGACAGCAAATACTACAGGTGTGAAAAAACAATTATTTATCACATTCTTTTAAAAAAAAGAAAGCACCCATGAGCTCAGAAAATTTTTACCTTGGTAATGAAAACCTTCACAACAGTTGGCCAGATCAAGAAAACCCTCATGGTGTGTATATCTGTGTTATTCTAGGATCAGACTTTGCCATATTTATGTCTTTCATGATGGTCACCATGCCAAATTATAAATGGCTGGGAGACTGGCAACACCTGAAATATGAATCAAACTTTTTACTGCATATGAGCTCGCATATAGTTCTTTGAGGAGGAAGGTCAAAAGGGGAAGGAAAATACTGCCAAGGTATGTATTATTCTCAGAATGGACAGTCAGTTCTTAAAGTTGATGTAATGGAAGCAGGGAAAATGGACAAGCATTAAGATCAAAGTGACTCTTGAATCTGACAAAATTCGGGCAGACGAATCAGTCAGAACATCTGCATAACGGCAGTCCTTGAGGAGAGTTCCTGGAAGGCTCTGGTTATTTCTTACCAAAAATGGTCTAAGGAAGGACACCCTGAGAAGGACAGGTTCATGGTCTCCCAGTGCTCAGTGATGCGCATGTGAAGTGAACATCTGGTCCAGTCTCACAGAAGAGCTACTTTAGCATAGACTGACATCAAAAAAGTGCTGAAACACACATTGGATCATATCTGGCTGGATATGAGGACCACAAACTGACCAGAATGTCCATTCGGAACCCTGGACACCACTGAAAGTGTCTATAATGGACGCATAAGATTTAGAACTGAATCAAGGAACAATGGGAGAAGGTGATCTAGTCTAATGAATCATGTTTTCTTGGTGATGTGGACACTCAGGTGTGAATGCATGCACTGATTACTCTCTTACACGCTGGAAACAAGGCACGCTGGTAGAGGCAGTGTGATGCCCTGGGCAATGTTGTGAATGATGTGAAACTTTGGGTCCTGGCTGTCAAGAAACTGGTACTTTGACAGATATCACCTACTGTGACAGAATTTCTGTGACAAAACCCCTGGCAAAAATAATCAAATCGGCACATTTAGAGCATTTCTGCCCAGCTTTCATACCTGCAAAGTCACAGAAGACACGGAACTGCTCTGCCTTTATGAAACTCACGCAAATTAATGAAATGGTTTTAATTAATAGCAAATTTTAATTTCCAGCTGAAGTACAAGAACAAAAAAAAATATGGGAAATTATGGAATCAATCTAAAAATGGAAATGAGTCTGCAGTTAAAAGAGAGTTCTTACAGATCATGACAAGCTGTTAGACTTGGAAAACTAATTGGAAACACGGCCCAAACAAGAGAGTTGTCAGCTGAAACAAAAGAAAGGATTATGAAACTCCTTTAAGAAGGTAATCCAACACAGAGCCTGGTAAAGATGCTGGCTGCTCTCAGGCGGCTGGATCTAAAATTTGCCACGAGTACAAACAAAATGGAAAGGTTCTTAAAGGAAAACAAATGGGTAGACCACAGAAGATGCATCCAGGTAAAAGAACTCAAAGCAATAGAAACAAAAAGTAAATGAGAAACAAAGACAGAAATAGGAGTCAATGTTTGAGACAGAACTGTCAGAAATAGACTAAATGAAATGGTATTTCCATTCTGTTACAGCACAGAAAAAGCAGAGCCATCATGATTAAAGCTTTAAAACCTTCCCCTGACTTAACTGTACAAGCTCAAACCAAACTGAAAGGATTTACTGCCATATACAGGAAGATACTGGCATATATTTATAAAAAAATATCTAAAATCTAAAATCACTTTTATATTTTTTCATTTCCGCTGTTACAATATATCCATAATCAGAATAAGGATGTGTTCATTCCATCATTTTGTGAATCGTTGTAACTACATATTTTTAAGCACACCTTACAGAGCCCAATATTTTTCTCTTCTATCCAAAAGCTTTCTTTAGGCTTTTTCAGCCCTTTTTAACCTTTAACCATTCTGTCTGTGATTGGTTTATTCTGCTCGTTCAGTCTTGTGATGCTTCCGCCCCAGGATGGGACAAATATTCATATAAGTAAATAAACCAACAAGAAATTATACAGTTCTCTCAATGTTTCTTCAGTTACAGCTGACGCTCTGCATTTTTAGTGCAGTCATTTGTTTCCAACATGTATAACATGCTGGACTGCTGAAGCAAAACAAGTAAAATTGGAGTCCCTATCCGAACAGATACAGACTGCATGTCTGCTATTTCTAAACTTTCCAAAAGGTGTGGTTTGATTTGGGAAATCACTTCTGGCCTTTTTAGCCCTTTTTATGAATGTTTTATGTTTTGAGTAGAAAGAGTGGTCAGCGAAAACCATGTAGTATTGCCATGGAAACAGCAGCTGAGCTAACCAGGTGAAGCTGTTCATGTAACTGGAGTGCCGTTAAACTCAAGGGCTTTGTCACTGAGGAAAAGGGATTCACGGTATAATGCGTTGTATGTTCTCTGTGGCTGCACTGATGCCAGTGTTCGAGGAGTTAAAGTATCAGTCTCAGCACTGCTTAGAGATTGCTTAAAGCATTGCTATTACTGTTTCCATAGCAACGAAAGGGACACATTAGCAGCTATCTTGCTACAGTAACTTCAAGGTAACTTCCTGTGAAGTAAAGCCGAATTTGTATATGAATACCCTTTAAATACTTAGTAAGATTAGTCAGATTTTGCTGGTTAGACTTACTACTAAGAAAGGATGATAACTGGCCTGCTTTTATCACTCGTGCATGCACTTTCCCCCTTGCTCAGGCAATGATTTTGATCAACAGCATTTACTGTGGCTCATTAGTTTTTGATGCAGTTTTAATTCCGTTCAATCCACTAACCAGAAGCACTCCCAGCAGATGATTGGGTTGATTGGAAATTTACTCCACGGTAATGAGCTTCTAGTATCTAACACAGCCCAGTGGACTGGCAGCCCTCAGCCAACTGTCACTGGTGAGACAGAGTTAGGCAAACACAGGCTCTCGGCTGAATTAATTACAATGTCGTCTGCTGTCGCCACTTGGCTAAGCTACTTCTCATTCGCAGTCGATGATGGGGAACATGTGCAGTGAGGTATGTTTAAACTGCAGCTTAAGAGAGGAAATGTACTGACTGACTGGACCTGCTTTTCTGTAGAGTAATGGGCTTAAGGGGTCAACACCACACATCAGCCATTCAATTAACACTCATTATTTCACTTCTAGGATCCGTTCATATAGGCTGCTGGAATGAAGCAAAAACCTGTTTTTTTCTCTCTTTTAAACTAAATGGATTGGCCAGATCATGGCTGAATGAGTATACTCCTTCTAAATGAAAGACTTGAGGGGGTCCAAGGCAACGCCATCAACTTAGTGGTTTGTAATGGCATTATATAAGTGCATTATTTTGTTTTGCCGAAATACACATCAGCAACATTTTTGACCTGGCCTGGCATGCCCCCTTTGTGTGAGCCTGCTTTAAAACAATGCAAAGCTTTTCTCAATGGCCCAGAGCACTAGCTGTCAGCAGTTGCACAGTAAACACCTTAATGGCTCTGAGTAAGTAAAGTCAGTGAGGTGTTGCTTCCCTTTGTAAATGCAGCTTTTACTATTGGTCAAACTCGATTCCACCCATCGATTTATTGCCATAATTTAATAACATTCAATAACATCCCCCTTCAGCAAAATGTGTTGCATGGTGATTTTCACATTTCCTACTGTTCTCTTTATGTTCACTGTAAGAGACCCAGCCATTTATACAAGGGTTACAGCACATGTTCACGGTTACTTGATGAATTCAATACAGAATTCAATGATTGCATAGATGTCTGTTTAAGCTATGTTTGTTTAACTAAATTACAACTTGGCTACTATCACACAAGGTAATATCACCCCTATCAGAAGCCCTAATAGTGCTATATCTTTGCTCCATCACACTTACCTGATTTGCATTATCATTAATTGGATCTGATCTTTTGCTTCCTATATCCAATCAGGACAATCTGATCAACCGCAACCTGTCGCAACCATGTTAGTACTCGAACATAGTGCCGACATATAACACTAGAAATCAACGTAACTGCACATTTGCACGCATGCACATTGCCACTTCCAGTGGTATCCACTGTAATAAGTACACTTTGTATTAAATCCTTTACAGTTTGTACAGAGACATATTCTATTTATCTATTGTCCTAGTTTTATATTTTATATTTTTACTTTATCTGTGTTTTTTTAATCTATTCTATTCTATTGCTTTTATTACTACCTCCTTACCTGCACAGTCTAAAGAAAGAGTGACCCAGGGACATTTCACATTATCTTGCTGATTAGCTAAAACATCAAGCCACGTGTTAACAAGCACCAAAAGAAGGGCTCTGAATAAATATATTCCTTTCTCAGGAAAGACCTGGATGACTAACTGTCAGTCCTTTCTGTTGCCTCAAATTTTTAATATACCAACTTCTTTGATAATGACGTGTTAAATCTAATGACGGTTTACCACCTGTACTTCTTTTAAGAGCATCTGAAAATCAGCTGTTTTAGTGCATTCTGTTGCAGGAAAATATACAGCTGAAATGTAAACCAATTAAAATGACAATTTAAAATACAATGATACGTGCATTGAAAAATACTTTCAATGCACATATTAGTACAAATGACTTTTCAGGCACTTAACCACAATAAACAGGACTAATTATGCTCTCTTTGTGCTGAAATTAAACGGTGCCCTAATGCCAAGCTGTGCATATTATTAGTGAAGTTTTACATTATAGCATTTCAATTAAAAGTAATTTAATTGTGACCATTCTGGTGAGAACACACAGTGAACCACAATGAAATTGGACCTCTGCATTTAACCCATGCACACACCGCGCTGCAGGGGCCAGCTATGAAAGCGCCCGGAGAACAGTGACAGGGACGGTACATTGCTCAAGGGTACCTCAAGGCAATCAACTGGTAAGGGGTTTGAACCCACAACCTTCCGATCCTGTAGCCAACTCCCTAAACACTACCGCCGCTGCCCCTAGTACTAATTGAAAACCATAAATAAAGCTTAAACAATTAACTAACCACAATAATTGGCAATAAAAAAGACAAGTAAAAACCGTAATTGACGGTTTTATTTTATTATAGTATTTTTTTTTTTTTTTTTAAGAAGAAGAAGAAGAAGAAGAACTATATATTATAGAATAATAAGAACATGGGAAGTATGGTTTGAGCTTTAAAAGGATAACATTCCGTTTATACTTTAAATGTAAATGGATACTTTCATTTGATACTCAATTTTAGCCCAATTTATCTGTATGTTAAATAGTTTGTTTTCCACTGTTACCTTGACATTTACGGCATTTAGCTGCAATCTCTTGGTCTGTAGGCGAGTGTCCTACCACTAGACCGCCACCACCCTATTAAACATAAACAGAGTAATAATAGTTTGTTGAAGTTCTGTCTAAGTCTTTTTTTACTTCACAAAACTACTTTTGTTTAAAAAAACTGCTTGATTAAAAATTTATAATGAAAGGCCTAATTACAACCCACTCCCCACTTCAGTGGAGCAGCAGCCCATGCGGTTCCAGCACTTTGCTTTGGCTAAATACACCCCCCGCAGAGAGAAAACATCACACACTCCACCCTCTAACACTGATTCCCCTCGCCTCTTCACTGTCAGCACATGCATAAACACATCACACACCCACACAGAGACAGAAAACCAAGGGTGTGCACTACCCAGGTCCCTCTGGATATGCCCACAACAGTTGCCTTAAAGTGACCAATTTGTTTTTCTTCAAAAGGGTCTCAGAGCATCGAAAAAACTGCAGTGCAGCTTCTGCTAAACAGCAGACCATGAAACTTTCTGGTTGTGTCAAGTGCAAATTGATATCATACACTAAAAATCAATAATCCAAGGTAATTAACACAGATGTACTATGATAAGAATTTCACTATCGACAGAGATTAACTAAGCTTAGGTTTGACCAATATTTCAAGCCTAATTTACATTATACAGATTGTCTTGTCTTCTTATTCTTCTTTGGCTGCTCCCGTTTAGCGGATCAACCATCTCCATGTCTTCCGGTCCTCTGCATCTTCCTCCTTCAAACCAACCACCTACATGTCCTCTCTCACCACGTCCATAAACCTCCTCTTTGGTCTTCCTCTTCTCCTCTTTCCTGGCAGCTCCATCCTCAACATCCTCCTTCCAATATAATCCTCGTCTCTCCTCTGCACATGTCCAAACCAATGCAACCTTGCTTCTCTAACTTTGTCTCCAAAACATCTAACCTGAGATGTCCCTGTGATATGATCATTTCTAATCCTGTCCATCCTCGTCACACCCAACGAAAATCTCAGCATCTTTAACTCTGACACCTCCAGCTCTGCCTCTTGTCTTTTTGTCGTTACCACTGTCTCCAACCCATACAACATAGCTGGTCTCACTACTGTCCTGTAAACCTTCCCTTTTACTCTAGCTGGTACCTGTCTGTCAAAAATCATTCCAGCCACTCTTCTCCGCCCATTCCAACCCGCCTGCACTCTCTTCTTCACCTCTCTTCCACACTCGCCGTTACACTGAACCATTGATCTCAAGTATTGAAACTCCTCCACTTTTGTCACCTCTACTCCCTGCATCCTAACCACTTCACTTTCCTCCATTCACACTCATGTATTCTGTCTTTGACCTACTAACTTTCATTCCTCTCTGCTGATTATACAGATTGTTATGTGTCACATATTATTTCCTGTCTAAATTATATCACAAACAGAATACATCCAAAGACGTCCAAAGATGATTAGTGAATTTAGCCACCTTAAGAAAACCCATTACCACAGTTTTTACATTGTTTACACAGCCTTATCCAAAGAAAGGTACTGCCAATAGAATGAGACGCTCTAGAGAAGCCATACATGAAGGCCTTGAGGTCACTATGCCTCAAAAAAGCTTCTGCTAAAGGGGAATAAACTATGGTGCTCTCTGGAGTGATGAGCTGGAGGCGTGTTTGTTATCCAGAATTAATCGTCTCTACGTTCCTGCCACATCAATACTCTTATAGCTGAATACAATCCAATTCACACATCGACGTCCTGATACGAGCAGGTGGGTTCTACCTGTGCGAGCAGGTGGAGCCCACATCTAGAACACAGCAGCAACTGGGGGACAACTCCCTGTAAATACCCTGATTAATATTCACATAATTAACATACCAGATTTAGACAGGGCTGCAGCATGAACAGGTGTCTACAAACATTTGGACATGATGTGCATTCCACTATGCAAAGGATTGACACATTGGACATTCCGCTCAATAGGAGTTTGATAATGTTTATGTCCAAGCCACTGCATCACTAGTTTCCCAGTGAACATTCACTTTCCAATAGTCAGATCACATCAAGTGACAGGAATATCAAAGGCAGTGCAATACAATCCCTACTACAGTCCTTCCACCTCACAACTGACAGCTTCATCACAGGGTGCTCCAAGCAGCTGGTGATCTTCAAAATATGACCTTAAGGCATATTCCATGAAGCATATAGATCTGCGCACACTAAACACAGGAAGAAAACTCAGCGGTGAAAAAAACGCCAGCACCATGGCAACACAGACACATGCCACAAAAGACTAGGTTTGTACAGAAACCAGAATTTGAACCATAAACATAGGTCTCATAATCTGCCTATATTGCAATATATTCACACATGTAACCTTCAACTCAAAAAACACGGGCCTGCAGCCTTTGATTCTTTCTGGCACGGCTGATGTGGAACACTCGGGAGGTGTGTACAGTGGAAGAATCAGCACCACGAGCAGCTTATCACAGTGATTAGAGACGAGCTTATACATGCATTTGCCAGCATGCTTCTGAGTGTGTTTGTGAAAGAGAGGGGGGGGTGGGGGGGATGGGGGGGCAAGAGAGCATTGCTGCGTGTATTAGTCAGCCGCTGAGCCCGTGGTAATTACCACCCCAGCGTGTTAAACGATCACTGTAGATGTAAGCGGCGCCACAGCCCACCGGACATGCCAAAAATGGCCCAATGTAACAACTTCCCCCTGAGCGAGCGCCAAGTCAAGCAGCCTGGGCTCGGCGCACCTCATGAATAGCCACAGGACCTCACAGCTGCCTTTCCGCAGTGAATAGGCCCCAGCTGCTTTTATTGGGGACTCAAAGTGGCAAGCATCCTCCAAGAAGCATGGACGGGGAGGGGTTCTGAAGGCAACAGCCCGGCGAGAAATCACTTCTGCAACTATTTTCCGCCTGACCTTAAACCTAATCAATCAGCAGAGACATCTTTGATGCATGTTTCCTTAGTTTTGCACTGGAACGATGACATACACCTCCCTGCAACCCCTTCAGGATGTAACCTCAAACAGGCCTGCCTGGTTTCTGTTGTTGTTTTTTCAAGAAAACAGTCCACCACATGTTTAAGTACAAAAGTAGCCACTGGAGATCCCCAGAGAACCTGGTTTAAGGCATGCATGTAATGATTCGGGTAAGTAGTGTCCACAGTGCTGACTGATGAGGTATAAGCTCCCATTAGTTGTGCCTCAAAGCTCCAGCGCAAAGCTAATGAAGCACACATCAGACACTTGGATGATGGAGGGCAAAAGCAGGCATTTCCTTTACAGAACTGTCCACTGAAGGCGCACACATGGAGAGGCAGAGCTGGTACTCACGCAGGTTGTTTGCTGAGCTCCTGGTCTGCAGGCTCTCGTAGGGCTGTCCATGCACAGCCAGGCTCTCTTCGCGTTCCAGGTGCTCTCCAGGAGCCGTCTGCCGCATCACCTGCGCCAGCGCTCTGTGGAGACACACGCAACTTTCATGGCACTGAGCAGTAAACCCACTGCTGGATGGCACTGGAGATGCAATCCCTGCGATTTAATGACACTCCTGTTGAGCCCTGTCTGCTCCCAAAGTCTACTTTCACAAGGAGCAGCATGGCACCGCACTCTCACAGGCACATCAGTGCCTCCGAAACGGCAAGTCTTGTGTGGCACAGCGTGCCTTACTCATGAGAGGACGTGAGGATCCTATGGATGTGTGGAAATAATTGAAAAATACATATATGGAGCTTATTTATTGCTACGAAAGGAAGAACGCTGGATGAAGCAGAGGACACTGCAGATGCACAAGGATGCTAGAGAGCAGGGGTAGACTGGCTGGAGAAGAAGCAGATGTTAACACACATGCACAACGTCCTTGAGGTCCAGCTGCCGACATTGCTAAAACCATGACACGTTTTCAGTCCACCCACAATCTAGACTCTGATCATGACGTATCTTTTTTTGACACTTTCCTAAATGTTTCCCTGTCTGCTTTCAGAGCTAATTTCAGGTTTGATTTAGCTGCAGTGTTAATAAGCCAATGGGGTGTGTGTGTGCGCGTGTGCGTGTGTGTGTCTGAGTGTTCATTTCTGTTTACCTCTCTAAGGATTGGCCTATTTTTTTTTTTTTTTGGAAATGGGGAAAAGTTCAGTGGCTGACACACATATGCTCAGGCTCAGGGTAACCTGATGTGCCAGTTGGGATGCAGGATCTGTGCGCCGTTATCAGGAGCGGGATGGCGCATAAGAATTAGAGCCCCTGTGCTTTTTGCCAGAGGATGGAGGTCGGCTTCCCCCCAGACTCCCAGCCAAGGCACACCTACCTGGACATGTTCTCCCGGTGAGGTCGGTGCGCCTTCTCCAGTCCGAGTTTGGTGAAAATCCCAACCAGGGCCATGATGGCCACTACTCCGCAAATGACATAGACGATCATGTTGGTCTTGTCCCTGGTGGGGTCGTGCGCGGGGTCGTTCTTTTTCTGCGGCGGTCTCCCCGTCATGGACCACGGCGGGGTGTCGTAGTTCTTGCAGGTGGTCTGGTCGAGGCGCGAGCTTTTAAACTCGCAGCAGAAGCGGAAGCCGCAGGTGCCGCAGCAGTACAGGTAGCTGCCCGTGCGGCACACGAACGGCGGGTCCCACTGGCCCATCACGTCGTAGTAGCCTCGGCACCTGTCCTCCAGGTGCGGCTCCTCGCTCCCCGCGTCCCGGGAGCCGTTGGAGCCCGAGGAGGCGAGCGGCCCGCCCGGACTCCCGCCGGGCTCGCCGCCCGCGTCGCACACCAGAACTTTCATCAGAAAGTAGCCGAGCAGCAGCGCCGCGCTCCCCATCCTCCCGTCCGCTCCTCCTCCTCTGTGGCCGAGCGGAACCGAGCTCACCACGGGACCAGGGGCCCGAAGGGGCCACGTTTGGGTGGCATGTTGAGTCGACGCTCCAGCGCTGTTAAAAAAGTGAGGAAAGACACTCTCTCCTCAAGGACCCCGCATCCCTCCACGCGCAGCCGCTCGCTCGAGCGCTCTGAAGCGCCTTGTCTTTTCCCGCCCGCGTTCACTAAAGCCCCGCCCCCGCGCGCGGGGATTTGTAAGCAGCACAGTCGATCAGAGCGCTAAGAGCCAATCACAGACGTGGGGAGGCGGGGCCGTTGCAAAGCGTGGAAGTGATGCAGTTAGTTTGAAGTGTGTTGCTTCACTCTGTAGAGAATTCCCCTCAGAGTGTTGATAGTGAATGACTTCAGACTTCAGTTTGGGCTGTTTAAGGGGAATCCATAATGCTTTTTTACATCTGAACTGTAAGGTGACAGGCTGGATTAGAGAGCAGGCTCTGTTCATAACTACTGGACCACATGCAGAGGATCCCTGGGTAGTTAGGGACTAGACCCCATAATCACAAGGTCGTGGGTTCGAATCCCATAAGAGTAGGTTACCCTGAGATAGCCCTGAGGAAGGTACTGTCCCCATCACTGTTCCCCAGGTGCTGAATATATGATTGCCTGCTGAGACCCTGTGTATGAGTTAAGAGGAAGCATTTCATTGTGGATCACTGTGTGCTGTAATGCGCTGTGTTTCCATTGGCAAATAGTCACTTTCACTTTCACTGAAGTCAGAAATCCCAAAACAAAATACAGGAATAATAATTTCACTGCAATCAGTGTTTTTGAGCTGCTGCTACTTGTGTACGCAGCTTGTCCAACCAGCAACCAAGCAGAGAAAAATAACAAGCTTACATTAGCAAACATGAATAACAGATCAAATTCACCAAGCGGTACTCAAAATTCAACCAAAATATCAGTGAGCAACATAGATTACACTAGATTACAGTTTACACTACTATCAGGCCGCATCCCCCATCTTTCAATCCTTTAAAGGCTATAATAAATCGACCTATCCCATTTAAAAACGCAGGATGAGAGGTGAAGAATGGTGATTGATTACACAGCGTGAAACACTCCATCACAAATCAAACCTGAAAACAAAAACACAGAACATGTCAGGTATGTTGCTAAAGACCAAGCGTGGCTGGCTTTCATGCTTTTCACTTTCTTTTTTAACTCACTTGATTAGGTGTCAGACGTCGTTCAAATAAATTGCTTACATTAGCATGCAAGCATTAATTTAACAAACTGAATGAAATTTCACAAACATTCAATAATTTTCACAGGGCTTATGAGGCTACCATCGCATGGCTCATTATTATAATCAGATTGCCAAAGAGATTATGATAAGACCCGATGTTTTCTGAGCCTTGCTTTCTGAGCTAA
This sequence comes from Hepsetus odoe, assembly GCA_017165825.1. Taxonomy (NCBI): domain Eukaryota; kingdom Metazoa; phylum Chordata; class Actinopteri; order Characiformes; family Hepsetidae; genus Hepsetus; species Hepsetus odoe. The sequence goes on from CM029368.1 coordinate 16,850,309, forward strand.
ATGTACCATCAGATTTGACCCTGAAGAAGAAACATGAAACTGAGGAACACGATGAGGCAACATGGAGCTAAAACATCGGGCTTTGGGAATACACTTAAAGGTCTTCTGCGAGAAAGCAAATCACCATTCAAACATTGGACCATCAGAAAACAGATGACTCTTGTTTGGAAAATGCCATGCAGCTTGTAGTTACTATTACTGAATTTGCCCCTAATGATTATATCCAGTGTGTGATTTAATCTGAATTCATCTGTTCTGATCAGGGCAAATGGTGCAGATACTTTACCCTTATGAGTCAGCAAGTCAAATCGCAACAAAATTACATTACTGAACCTAGAAAAAAAAAAAAATCATTTTACTTTGCACCATCTTGACCAGTCGTCCTGATTAGGGTCACTGCCCATACCAGCCTATATTGGGCAAAAGGTAGAGGAACACCTTGGGCAGGTCACCAGTCCATCACAGGGCAGACACACAGACAAAAATACACCAAGGGGTGCAATTAGCATTTCCAATCCACCTGACATGCATGTCTTTGGAAGGTGCCGTCCCCATCCCGCTCCTCCCTGCGATGGGCTGGCGACCTGTCCAGGGTGTCCCGTCCTCGCCCTGTGTGCGCTTGGTTGGACACCTGCACTCCCCCGCGACCCCGTTTGGGACAAAAGGCAGAAAATGGATGGATGGATGGATGCATGTCTTTGGAATGTGGGAGAAGACTGGATTACCTGGAGGAAACCCATACAGACAAAGAGAGAAACTCCACACAAGCGGTTCCACCTAGGAATCAGACCCAGGCCCTTCACACAGTGAGCCACTCTGGAGCCCTTCATCCATATTAAATAGTTAAGACTAATAAAGAGTTAAAGAGTACCAATCAAGAATTTTGCTGCTCTGGCCTAAACTAATCCTCCAAAAATACAGTCATCATCATTCTTTTTTAATCTTCGTCCAAGGTTTGAGAATCAGAGACCTCATCCGTTCCAACCCATGTTAGAGTAGCTGCTTTTTGATGGCAAGGTTTTCTGTGGAAGCCAATAGCACAGAACTATGCACTCTTCCCATAAACCGCTGTTAGTCGCTGTAGTGTATCTCACCATGAGCAGCTCTCGCTAAAAGCCTCTAATAAGCTGTTTATCTTGGATCAAGGACATCAGATCTGTGATGATGCTCCAAACACATGAAACGAGATCCACAGGTTTATAGAGCATCTTTTAAAGAAAAATTACCCTTAACACCATGTGTTAAAATTGATGTCACCCAAAATCTTTACAACCAATACCATTTAGTGTATTTAAATCTGCCTCCAAAGTGGGAAAGACAGATTGAAGGTGCTTCAGTACTGTGAACCCCCTAACACACACACACACACACACACACACACACACACACACACACACAACCCCCGACAGCATCTCTCTTTGGAGCCTTATTTGCTTCCTCAACAACTAATTACTCTTTTCTTTAGTTGTGTGTGATCAACAAGGCACTCCTGACAAACTGAGATTTGCGATGTGGATGGTCTATTTTTAAGGCAGAGACTTTAATCTGGAATTCCAGCGCTACCTTTTTAAGAGCACCATCTGCCACCTGAGAAATCTACCCATGTTCTAGTGTTTGAAGCTCGTCCGAGGCGTGCTGTGCTCCTTTTTTTATTTACAATTAGCTGTCAGGGGAATTGCGGCCCTTTTTTCGCTCTTTGTGTCTTTAAAGAGGGGCTGTAAATAGTTTCTCCGGCTCTGGGGATTTTGCCCGTCTAGTCAAGTTGTTTAGAGCAGTGAAACCTTCAGTGCCTCCTGATCACACAGACCGACCAAAGACCAACTAAAGACTGCTCACACACGTATACACATATACACACACACTGTGGAAGGATGGAGGGATTATTTCCTGAAAGGCACGGTTGTTTAGGTGGCCATGGTTGCAACAGGGTTCGGACAGCCTGTTTTTTCCTAAACCTTTGCGTTTTTTTCTTTTACCCTGTCAACTCATACCCCACTCAGCCACAAAATTAAAACCACTGACAGGTGAAGGGAAGAACACTGCGGAGCTTGTTACAGTGCCACCTGCCAAAAGGTTGGGATATTTTAAGCAGCAAGTGAACCGTCACTTCTTGAAGTTGTGGCTTTTGAAGCAGGAAAAACGGGCAAGCGTTAAGAACTGAGTGACTCTGACAAAGGATAAAAAGTGATTGCTATATGAGTGGCTTCTCCATCTCCAAAACAACACCTCTTGCAGGGTGAACTGGCAGCTGGGTCATGGGTGCCCCTGGCTCACTGTTTTACATGGGGAGTAAAGGCTATCCTATCCAGTTAGGTGGTATTATTAGTATTGTAGCTGACGGGTGCTCATGCTTTGGCACACTGTTGCAATATAAAATAGAACTTTACTGAATTTCAGCAGTAAATTACATCATGGCGTCTCTGAACTTAAACTGCAAGTTAAAAGAAACACAAACTTTGATCATTTTCTTAGAGAGAACAGCATGAAAGAACCGACGCCATGCTTCAGGCCTAACATCCCACATACTTTCCTTTTAAACTACACTTTTTTGTAACAATAACAACAACAACATTCTCAGTTTTTTATACATTTTCATTGTCAGTATCTTTTTGAATGTGTCGTATGCTGGTCCGGACATTCCTAAATTAAGGAATGATCATTGTTTTGTGAAGATATGAGATGTTTTGGGAAGTGCAGCAAGCTGACCTGTATCTGATTATGTATCTGACAAGGCACATAAGGACAGAATGGATACATACGATCTACTTTCAGCTACATCTCTCTGATGAGGTGGAGAGCAGTAGGATGAGTTTGGGGCAATTTATAAGCTTGTATTTATGCCCTAAATGTCTGTGCTGTCAAGTCTTGGTGCTTTAGATGAATCCTGCAGATGATTTGAATTATTACATTTTTTCATGTTGTTTAATCTGTTGCCTTTTGGCCTTTTTAATCTAATAGTTTTAAATTCCTACAAATCAGCCTTCGATTTGTAGAACAGAGACATGGTGGTCAACAGTCCAGTTAAAATTTTGCTTCTTATTAAATATTTTATTATTATTATTATTGACAATGTTTTTTTCTCAAAAACAGTATCTACACTGAGTAGATTTTAATAAATACACTTCCCTGACTAAAAGGAATAAAGGTTGTCAATCACAAAGTTAGCTCAGTGTAAGCATTACTCATGTAAACCAATCTGCCTTTGAGCATGAGATGAGTGTGTGGGCGGCTTGGTTTGCTGACTAAAGTGAAGTTGAGAGAACTTAAAAGACTTTTCTGAGGCAAAACACACATTTACTCTTATTTGCAGAATCTACAGCAGGAGCATAAAAAAGGTCAAACAAGAAACATTATAAGGCAGAGTTACCAACTTTTACTTTTACTTTTTTATAGTGAGATTGTATTGTTCTGGGTGTGACGTGATGGACTGTTTTTTTAAGGGGGCGTTGGGTTTTTTTCAGGACAGTATTTGTTCAAGTTATACTGCATTACTTTTAAATAAATATTGTATATTTGTGTATGTATCTATTCATTTATGTATTTCCGTTATCATTACCTAAAAATAAGTCCTATAAAACATTCATTTAAAAATACAATAAATATAAATATTTGAGTGTAACCTACCCATCATTTATTTTTTTATTTCACATGATAAAGAGATAATTTGTTGGTTGGTCAGCTCTAACAAGGGAAGGACATATTTAAATGTTTTGATTAAAGAGAATACAGACAATTGTAAGAGTTTTTTAACAGCAGTGTTGTTAAACATACAGTACATACACAGTACATATTTCAAAGTTAACAAATACTTGGTGAAAAAGGATACGAACAGCCTACATTTTGATAGAATGCAGTGCACACGTCACAGACCTGACTTCCCATTTCTCTCCCATTTTTTTGGAGCTGTGAATACTGGTAGAGACCCAGCTGATCTAAAAGCTATGCAAACCCGCAGTGACTAACTAGTTAATTGACGTGATGTCCTTTTCTTTAAGACCAGAGTAAACGAAGGAAAGTCATTGCCTGTCCAGAGAACTTTCTAATCGGTGAAAGTTGGAGCAAAAGTTGTCATTGGAAATTGTTGTACTTTTTAAATGTTATGTAATACATTTTCTAAGAGACCTGTCAAGTGTGGTGTGAGGCTAAGAGACTGGATCTTATTGAGTCTCACTGTGTGGTAGTACTACAGTGAAAATGCTGTGCATTTACAGTGGCAGGTCAGTATAAATGCTGTACATACCATGCAGCTTCACTTAAGCTGAAATTCTCACTATTGTTCCCTATTTTTAAACTGCGTTATTCTATTCTTTGAACTTCTGTTTAGATGCATTAAGCGCATTTCATTAGCTCTGTACCTGTGCTCTGCTCAATGACAATGAATCTTAATCTAATCCAATCCAATCTAATCTAATCCAATCTAATCTGATCTAATCTAATCTAATCTAATACAATCCAATCCAATTTAATCTAATCCAGTCTAATCTAATATAATATAAAATGTGACAGTAAGGTAAAAATGTAAAGAAATGGTCATTTTTGAGGTTGATTATTCTGACTGGGATACTACATGACAAAAGAACGCTGTGCTTTTCTTGAATCCAGTTAAGGATTCTGGATTTTGTTCTTCTCTGTAGAGGAGAAAGGGTGAGGACTTCAAAGCATGAAGACTTTCATGCTACAGTACCACCTGGCGCTGCTGAAATTTAAAGAATGCTCGAAACCATTCCTAATATAAACTAGCAAGTTTCTCAATCAAACAACTACAAAAACCTCCCCTTGTTGGAATATGAGATCCCTGGGGCTTGTAGAGATGAGGGGTTTAAAGTAACAGTTTCAAAGATTTCAAGAATGGACGGTAGTTCCTGACTAACTGTTTCGTCTGTACTTATTATTTATTGTAGTATAAATACATGAATTCAGAGCTGGCATGGTGACATGGTCTTACATTCTTCGACCTAAGGCTTTAAACTAAAGCTACATGCCCAATGGAGTCATCAGCCTTGAAAGCACTGAATGTCACAGTTTAATTCAGCTTGAAGGCAAACACACTTTTACCTTCTGAGCCCATTTTTTCCTCTTCCCTACAACAACAAGATGCCATGTGGAAAGAGCAGAACATAAATCCATTACATCAAGAAAAAAACTCTCTTCCTGCTTAGCATTCAAGTGGGGGATGAGGAGGGCATCCCAGGGGAGCGCGTAAATCAACCTCCTCATTGAGCCTGCAGAAGAAGAGTGATTCAGTGAGCCACTCCAACCACACTCAGCTTTTTCCTACAGGAGAGTGAGAGAGAGCGAAAGGGAAAGACAGAGAGAGAGAGAGCGAGAGAGAGAGAGAGAGAAAGAGAGAGTGAACAAGAGAAAGAGAGAACAACGGAAATAAGGAACCATTTGGGGCCCATTATTAAGCTGCATGAGAAAATATATTTAGGTTGGTTTTGATTATGATTGAAATTGTACATGTCCTATGATTACTTAAAGGTTACTAATTTTGGATATGAAACATCAAACAGAAATGCAATATTACTGTAAAGCTTTGCCAGCTTTTACTGCTCATTTCGCTTGTAATCAACTTGAAATCTTGACTGTTCATAGCGATTGTAGTCTTTTTGGACCACCGCCAATGTTATTTTTGGCTTGCGACTGACGCATCACCAAACAGAGTTGACCATCCAACACCCCTCCCCAACAGCACCATCAGCACCACCACACATGTACACACCAACACATGCAAACCCACACATTTCACGCGCTGTAAATGTAGTGTGCGGAGCTCAGAGCAGTAGGGTGAGGTCACTGGTTGTTTGGCAGCGTCAGCTCCTCGCACCCTTTGCGTGTTGCCGTCTGTTCTGTCAGGGTTGCCTGCCCCACATCCTCAGCCATGTGGAGCATGACGTAGCTGGGTGACGCTCTCTCTGCTCTAAGAAGCAGCCCCAACTGTGAATCAGAGCGACAAGATAATGTCAGGATATCTTGCTACCTCCCACAGAAGAGTATTTTCAGTTGGAAGGAGTCATGTCAATGAGTGAATGGCCCCATCCTGTACATACACAACCTGATCAAGCATGGACAAACTTACAAACCCATCAACGCTTATTCTTGGTTATGTCTGAGCAGGTGAACCACTAACCTGTGAAACACAGCCAAACAAAGAGATGTCAACATATTTTCACAGTTAGAGAATGAAGCCATTCTGCTACCATAAGCAATTTCTGTTGGTCATCCTTTGAGCCTTCAATAGTTTCTCTGGCTCAGTTGCCATTCTGGGCTTCATATTTTTTGGTGGCCAATGACTCACCATTGATGATATTGAGTGTGTAAAATGCCAGTATGCTTTATGGACTCACAACTGTGGCACACACGGTTCCATTTCCATGCCAGTGTCCACTGCGGTGTAAAGAAATGTCTAGTCAGAATAATATCTGCTAAAAAGTGGTCCTTTGGTTACAAACTGGGGTGGAAAAATTCGGCGTGAAAATAAGTCGGATAAAGTCCATCATTTTACACACTAATTTCTGAAAATTCAGCTGATTTCCTGGACATACATTTAAGCCTATTCCTAAACTAAACTGGAGCACCAACTTGAAACTGCGCATGGAAATTCATTCTTCTTAGTCCAGGATTAGTGTTAATCTGGGTCTGGGAACCCAGACCATAAATGATCAAATCCAAGGAGCCGTTACAAGTGTTTTCATGCAAACCATAAATATTATAAACATGCAATGTCTCTGAATGTTTTTCTGTGAAACTGCTGTCCAGTGTAACGATGAAAATTCCTCTTTCATATGTGTAAGAGATGAGAACGTTATGGCTGTTTAAGATAAAGCATTGACCTTGCAAGCTTAAACTGAGCCTCACAGAACAACAGTGACATTCAAGAGGATTGTGTGACAGAGGAGGCAGAAAATGCAGCAAATTGCATTTGGTCCTCAATTCCCATCTCCAACATTTTTTTTTTTTACCATCTGCCTGTTCAAGATAAAACAAATAATATTTCAGGATCTCAGAAGGATTGTACAGCCATGTCAAATGCTTTGCCAGCATAATGTGGATCACAGACACCATGGCGCTCAGGGCTGTAAGTTAGAATAAAGATGCACCTGTACCCCATGAGAGGGTTGATTCCTAACCCATAATGACTTTGCTTACATCTGAAATCAGCATGGTTTTTAATCTATAGAGGGCTCATCGTTGATGGGTTACATGTTCTTTTCTGCCTGGATACATCCATATATCCTGACCTAAATGTCTTGCATGCTTTCAATGAAAAAAGAAGTGAATGGTCTGCAACAGAGATTATGTACTTATCTATTCATTCATTTTCTGAACCACTCACCTTGCCAGGCTTGCAGGGTGGAGCCTATCACAGTCCTCATAGGGTAAGAGGTCACCAGTCCACTTCATGTTCTTACAGCACTTGGCAAAAGTCTTGAGCCACCCTTCATTTCTTGATATTTTGCCTACAAAAAGACAAACTTTCTTATATATTTCAATGTTTTGTTGAGGAACAGACCTCCAAGCTTCATGAAGGATTACGTTTTTGGCTCTCATTTTCAGTCCAGTAGCGGTACCCGACCAGTTTCAAAGATGTTTTTGTCTGTTAAGCCAGTGATTTGTGTATGAATTATTTAAGCATGTCAAAGCTATCTTACTTAGTATTCAATACAGTGAAGAAACAGGTGCAGATTATTCCAGATGATCAGGCCGGTGAATAGTTTACTGCTGAATGTTGAGTGGTTGGAACCCTGTTATCTAGACACCATTGATTTTTAAGCATTTTGCAGCCTGTCACAGTAAAACCTTTGTTCCCATTTCTTCAATTTAATCAATACCAATGCATAGATAAGAACGTCATATAACGGTATTTTTGCAAACAAGAATTCCTTAAGAAAATAAACAGAAATGAGTTCTACCCTTCCCTGCGATGGGCTGGCGACCTGTCCAGGGTGCGTCCCCCGTCCTCGCCCTGTGTGCGCTGGGTTGGACTCCAGCACTCCCCAGCGACCCCGTTTGGGACAAGCGGCAGAAAATGGATGGATGGATGGAGTTCTACCCTTATGAAAAAATGCATTTTTTGACCTCATACACACTGTAGCTAATTCCTGTTGCTTTTTGCAAACTTGGTGCAAGAATAAAAACAGGGTGAATTCTCAGCAATGTGTCTGGGGAGTACTGCTTCATTCTGTAGATGCTCATTTTTTCATCCCCTTAATCAAAGGATTCATGTGAAAGCCATGTAGATGCAATCACTCAGTGCTAATGTATTCCACTTGAGCTTTGGTGCACACTCTTCTCGAAACCTCTGTTCCCATTCCCGTGCTCAAAGATTATATTTTGATGTGCCATTTTGCTCTTGTATGTCATGGTGAGCAAACATCTCAGTGCACAGGTATTTAGCCTCTTCAGATATATTTATAGTACACGATTTGTTTGGTTGAATGATGAGTAGTTAGCAGGATACACAGAGACACTACTGAATATTTTTCCTTTAAATCAGGGGTTGTGTGGTAATCTCATGCAGAATTGCAGCTGATGCTTGAATTTGTCTCAGCCTCGCCATTAAATTTGACTCTCTCTCTCCCTCTCTCACATCCTCTCTCTCATCCTTTCTCTCTGCCACTCACTTCCCCATTTGCTTACGTTCTTCCCCTTTCACATTTCACTTGCTCTGCAGAAACAAAGGAAAAAAGCCAAGTTGTCCAGTACTCTTTTCTTCATTTTCTTGGCCATAACTGAAGCATTCGAGAAAATCATTGCTTGCGTTTCATCTGGCATGCAGCCTGTGCCTAGACGCTCCCAATAGGCTATGATTGAGCTGCCAAACCACATCATCAGAGCTGGCCTCCGCTACTGCTCGCTCGCCAGGCCTGGTAATTGAAAAAGGAAATGGAATGTGATTCTCAGGCTGCATGAGTCCACGCATGCACCTGAGGGGACCTTACCCTAGAACGGATCTCGCTGATGAAGACTTCTCTGCTCTCCTGTGGCGCAGTCAAATCAGGGGCAAAAGCAAGGGTGAACCGTCTGTTAGACGGTTGTATCATGTTCACACTGGAAACATACAGCATACCTGTCTACTGCATACCTGTCTACTGCAGGTGTACGCTTTAGGAGTTCACTAAGATTTAAGAAATGATTTTAAAATGCATGATAATCTGTAAAAGATTCATATGTTAGTGGTTCCTTTCTGCGATTTTAATAGAAGAACCAAAAACCTAGTTCTGAGCAGTCATGCTCCATTGTATCAAGTTGACAAAACCTCAGGGTGGTCTACTAACAGAAGTCTCATGGGCCATACAAATTAAGAGTAATATCTAGCTGTTACAAAAAACTAAAATTTGAGTTTTCAGCTGACAGGCTAGTTCAAAAAACACTTGCCCTGTTAAGATATTGTTCTCAAAGATAGTCAGCATCGAGATCCAATAAATGGTAAACAAGATGGGCCTAGATAGACCTAATAAAAGGACTTTGTCTCTGAGCTATTTACTGGTAAAGGCTTAATGATGACTGTTTGAACTTAATGGGTCAATATGGTCCTCAAACCCCCCGATGAACAGAGGTTTTGTCACAGTTTTGGTTGGCACAATGGCACCTTTTATCCTGATGTCTCACTGATATTAAATGCACAGGGCCCAGAGAGACACAAAAGGTGGAGAGTGTGTGGGAGGTTAATGGAGCTTTGCTGGAGCTTAGTGTGAGCACTGGGCCAGCAGCTTTGGTCTTATCTGATCATGGATGAAATAGAAACGGCTAAATCAAAATGGAAAGGAGTAATGAAAAATTACAACAAAGTGAAAGCAGTTGTATAAGCAGTTTTATAAGACAGCATTGGGTTCAATTTGCTGTTCTTGCAGATTGCAGATTTGTAGATCTATATTTATTGAAAAAATGTTTAACATGTGCACTAAGGTCAAGTGTCCAACCTTGAGGAAACAGAAAGGAAAGGGCGAAGTCTAACATGTTCCGTTCTGTTGATTCTGTTGATTCTGGATTCACTGTTTCTGTAATATTTTGGAAGCGAGTCATACAAATGTTGACTGCTGCAAGCCTAGAAGCCTTTCAGTGAATGTTTCTTTTAAAAATGACACCTGGGAGTGAAAAAAGTGTGAGGAGAGCCTTTTAAAATCTGAAGGAACTTCCACATAATGGAAAGGATCTCAGAAGAACATTTAAAGTGCTTAAGATCCTTTGGATTGTATTCCTCACACCCATACATCTCATTTACAAAACATTTACAAAACTGTTTCAGGGAATTAAATTGGCTCTTAGCAGGATTCTTTAAAGAGTGTAATTCTGGCTTGAGATTGCTTAGGACTGCACTAGGAACCCTCTCACTGTTCATCCTTGGCGATCTTTAACAGAAATGTTTGTCAAGAAGGCCAGTGTATATAATAGGCAGTGGTTCAATTGACTTTAAATTGCTTTCTTTTTCTTTAAAGTCAGGAGCTGCTCTTGAATGAAACCTGAGGTTCAGAGAGTAAATATTTTTGGAAAAGCTGGAAAAGGAAGGGATGAAGAAAGGGACTTGGGCAGTATGGAAACCACTCAGCTCCTCTTTTGGTCATCTTTTTTTCATCTGCTCACTTGTTAACGGAGTCTCCTACAAACAGTTGTGTGACTAGGGAGCCAACACTCCCAAAACAACATGGCTTTGATCAAATGGATACTTGATTCTCTGTCTGCTGAGCTGTGTCTGCTGGCCAATTCTTAAAGCTGTGCCATTAGAAATCACCTAGAGTCCCTGCTGTACAGTTTGATTTTAGTAAAAGAGAAACAGGCCACAATAAAAACTATTAAAAGTCTCAGAATATATAGGTTTTTGTGACATTAATTTATAGTTTCAGAGTCCTTTGGTGCTCTGGGGATGTGCGTAATGCATACAGTACAGGTATGCATTTCGTGACCCTGTGAAGCCTCTTTACCTACACCTCTTCCTTCTCTGGAAGACATGTTTGCTCTAGAAGAATCAAGCAGCTTTTGTTTTATTGACTGAACAAGCCTATTTCATGGGTGGAGTTTTAAAAAATCATGTACCATGATTTCATTCAGTTTCAGTTTCACATTTAATTATTTAATTTTTAAAAATGAATGTCTTTACTTGTATGTCTACATTAAAAGCTACAGCTATAGCGTTTGTTTGGATCCTCAGCATAAAGAGGGAAATGTTTTGACCCAGAGGCTTTGAGTAAATAGCAGCACATGCTACGGTTGCTGCTTCAGGTGTCTGAATTCATGAGCTACTAGCAAAACTAGCAGTTATCTTAATTAAAGCATGGAGCCTGCAATAGAACATGCCCGGTAAAAATCACTATCTGTTTAAAATTCATAGCAATATCACAGTTGTTAAATTAACTCCTGTAGAGATTATTTTTGCTTATAGTGCAGTCAAGGGAACTTGCTGGAGTCCATCCAAGCCAGTGAGCTCAAATGGACAATGAATCAAAGGGAAACATGTGCCTGTAGTTTAATGTAGAACATCTATAAGCTTTATTATTTTTTCTTCCCAATGTAGCAGTCTGTGAGAAGAGCATGCCCATGCCTCCTAAAGTGTGTGTGCCGCTGTGTATTCTCAAAAGCTTAATTGTGTGGTCTCCTAATGGGATACTTTCTCCTGAGTAGCTGGGCATTATTGAAAAACATAAAATTCCAGTGATTTATGAGTGGCTTTATCTGGGCAAGTAAATTTTCCATCCTGGAAAATGGCGAGGATTGTGATACCTGATCCACATCTCAGAATGTCTCAGTTTGTGCTTCATTATAATGTTTGAAAGCTGAATTAAGCCAAAAAGCCACTTTGAGTCCAAATCTATCTCATCTCATACCTTTGTCTTGCCTTTGTTCACGTGAAAAATTTGAGTAGACACTGGTGAGCCCTGCTTCCCTGGAAGGCCGTGATATTTCCATCCCCATAATAGAAGTCCTGGCCTCACACCCATTTGAACAATGGCAGTGCTTAATTGACGGTACTTGTTAATAGAAACAATACAATAGCACAATAACAGCACAATAACCCCAGATTTCATAGATGACTGTAAATTACAGAGTGCAAGTGGGATTATTTGATTAAGACATTTATCAGTTATGTTTGCATACGTATATGAAAACACTGAAAGTGAAGTCCAGAAGCTCTAGAGAATGCTTGTGTGCTTGGTATGAAAGAACATGAGCAGCAATTATGACAAGTAATGTTATAATAATAAAAATGCTATATATAAAACTGGAATAAAATAATGAATCAGATGTTGCATGAATATAGTCCAAAGTTTAAAAAAATGTTTCTGGTCTATCATACATATGTATTTGAGAAAGTACTTGGATATGGATATTAAAATTGCTGTAAATATTCTTGTACATATTCAATCCAGTGTGGTTATTTTTGCATGAAAACTAGAAACATATAATTGGAAGTATCTTGATTTAGTAGCAGTTGTAAAACCTAAACTGAAGTACAGGCATGCTAATTATGTATTGCAAAACACAGTCACACTATTTTACTATATTCCTCTCGAAACTCCTGCAGAATTACCCTAGTGACCTCTACAGCACAGACTTTCTGTGCATTTTTTTCTATTTTGCAAAACCTGATTTATTGAGATCACTGTTTTTTCATTAATTTCATCCTTGCTGAAAGGCCTGGTTGACAGTACATTGCCCAATTCTATAATTTTTTTCTGTTAAATCTGATCCACTGATCAGCCATAACATTAAACCACGGACAGGCGACACAATCAGCATTAGCATCTCAATCTCAATGATATTTTTCAGCAAATTAATAGTCAGTTCTTGAAGCTGATATGTTGGAAGCAAGAAAAACTGGAAAGGATTTAAGAAACAAAAGTCAAATTGTGATGGTTAAGCAACTAGGTCAGAGAATCTGCCAAACAGCAGCTGGCTTGTGGGTTGTTCATAATTAGCAGTGGTTAGTATCCACCCAAAGTGGTTCAAGCAAGGACAACAAGTCATGTTGACCTTGTCCACTGCTGAAAAGGCCTAAAATGGGCATGCAAGCATTAATACCAGTCTATGAAGCAACTGAAGACAATGGCCAGTTGGGTGCAAAAAAGGGCAAATCCAAAACAAACCTGGTATGGTATGGAAAAGGTAGCTACCACTTGACACCTTGGATGCAGCAAAGACAAGTATATACAAGTCATAAATAAAATTACAGTAACACATAAGCAATAATTACAAAAACAGATGATTATTACTTTCATTATACTTATCAGTGTGTGGCAGAGTCAAGGCCCAGAATCACAAGAAAGCAGAAAATTCCAGCCTTCAGTCACTGAAGACCTGTGCATGGTGCTGAACATCCCTCTGTTCACAGAGAACCCCACCACTTGCTGTTCAAGGGGGGCTGTGGCAGTGATTACGTGTTGAAAAGTGGACGAAGAAGAAGCTGAAAAATCCCTGTGCTTCTTCTAAAATGTATTTCCCTGAAAAACTATCACAGCAGATCAAAGCCAAGCAGTGGTTGAATGTCAGCAATATGTCAGTTATTTCTTTACTTGTGGACAGCAATCAGTCACTGGACTGCACTAGGAACCCTCTCACTGTTCATCCTTGGCGATCTTTAACAGAAATGTTGTCAAGAAGGCCAGTGTATATAATAGGCAGTGTATATAACTATATAATATAATATATAGTAGTTCAATTGACTTTAAATTGCTTTCTTTTTCTTTAAAAGTCAGGGGAGCTGCTCTTGAATGAAACCTGAGGTTCGAGAGAGTAAATATTTTTGGAAAGCTGGAAAAAGGAAGGGATGAAGAAAGGGACTTGGGCAGTATGGGGAAACCACTCAGCTCCTCTTTTGGTCATCTTTTTTTCATCTGCTCACTTGTTAACGGAGTCTCCTACAAACAGTTGTGTGACTAGGGAGCCAACACTCCCAAAACAACATGGCTTTGATCAAATGGATACTTGATTCTCTGTCTGCTGAGCTGTGTCTGCTGGCCAATTCTTAAAGCTGTGCCATTAGAAATCACTAAGAGGCCCTGCTGTGCAGTTTTGATTTTGGTAAAAGAGAAACAGGCCCACAATAAAAACTATTAAAGAAGTCTCAGGCATATATAGGTTTTTGTGACATTAATTTATAGTTTCAGATTAGTATCGTAACAAGAAAAACATGCTTTATAAATGTAATTTTCTTTCTCAACATTCTTTTCTCGACCATGGCTTTTCCTCTCGGCAGTTAAAATGAGTGAATGATGTTAAAGAAAAGCATAAACAATTATTCAATAAACAAGCAATATTTCTCATTTTGTAAACTAGTTAGATTGCTATCTATCACTTATTTTTATTTATTATAATAAAGTTTAACTTCTGATCAGGTAAACAGACTCAGTGATTCGAGTATTGCAGCATATATCTCTTTAAATATCATCTCTCTCCCCAACGGAAATTGTCTCTTCATCTCTCTCCTCAACAAAGGTTTTGAGAGACCTGGGTGTCATGATCAATGTGGTGTTTTTCTGTCCATCTTATGTCTGTCACTTGGTCATTTGCTTTGCACTTAACAACATAAGAAAACTCAGACCTTTCCTGACTCAGTATCTCACTCAACGCTTTGTGTAGGCCTTGCACATCTCTTGCCTTGATTGCTGCATGCAGAGAGCTTCAGATGAAGTGAAAGTGACTATTTGTCATTGTGAAACGCAGCACAACACACAGTGAACCACAACGAAATGCAACCTCTGCATTTAACCCATACACACAGCATCTCCTGCCATATCCAGTGCCTGGGGAGCAGTCATGGGGACGGTACCTTGCTCAAGGGTACCTCAGGGCAACCTACTGGTCCGGGATTCAAAACCATGACCTTCAATCCTGGGGCCTAATCCCTAACTACCGGCCATTACTGCCGAGATGATGCAGAATGTGGTGGTGTGGCTGGTGGTGTCCCTCCCCTGTTCAACTGGCTAACTTGGTCACCCAAGTCTAATTCAAGTCGCTAACATTTGCCTATAGAGTGACTTCTGCATCTGCATCCAGTTATTTTAATTGGATAATAAAGGTTTATACTGCTGCTCGGTCACTACATTTCTCTAAGTAACTTTGTCTAGCATTGCCATCCAAACATACAAGGCAATCTCAGTCCAAACTTTTCTCATTCTTGGTACTCCAATGGTGGAACAAGCTTTCAAATATTACCAGTTCAGGGCTGTTCCTCTTGAACTTTCATGATGTTCTTGAAGACACATTTCTGCAGAGAACACCTCCACTCCCAACACCTCTAACACTGTAACACTCCTAGCTCGCACTTACTCATTACTTCACCTGTTCAGTTCACATGCTGCACTATTAGACTGTTTAGTTCTTAATGATCCCCAGCTCTTACTGCACTGTAGCCTAAATCTTGTTCCTCACTTGCAAATCACTTTAAATTAAAGCATCCGTCAAGTGAGAAAATGTAAATGTAATTTAAATAAATAACTATTTGACATTCTGACATCTGAGTCATGGTTCCCTAGAGGCTTCTTTGCAAAGGGGGGGGGATATCTTGCCCTGTTAGCAATGTAGGGTCTAACTTCTCAAATCTTTTTACTTTTGGGTTGGAAAAAGCAATACTGGCTGCTCTTCTAAGGTTTTTCTGGCTTGTGCGCCATCATTCTATATATGTTTACTTTTCTACTGAAACATTGTTGTTGGGGCAGTGATAGTGTTAGGGAGTTGGCCCCATACTCAGAAGATTGTGGGTTCAAATCCAAGACCAGTAGGTTGCACTGGGGCACCCTTAGTAAGGTACCATCCCCATCACTGCTCCCTGGGTGCTTTCAGTAGCTCCCCCCTGCTGCACATATTTGTCTGTGAGTTTAATGCAGAGGTGTGATTTTGTTGTGGTTAATTGTGTGTTGTGCTGTCTATCATAATGACAAGAATGGTCACTTTCATTGTTCTTATTGAAATGCTTATTTTTT
This sequence comes from Hepsetus odoe, assembly GCA_017165825.1. Taxonomy (NCBI): domain Eukaryota; kingdom Metazoa; phylum Chordata; class Actinopteri; order Characiformes; family Hepsetidae; genus Hepsetus; species Hepsetus odoe. The sequence goes on from CM029368.1 coordinate 16,866,226, forward strand.
TCTACTTTCCACTGCTAAATACAGAATGGGCCCTGATTTATCAATGAAATTAAATGAAAATGAAGTTGAAATTATAAATATATATACAGTACTGTGCAAAGGTTTAAGGTAGGTGTGGAAAAAATGCTGTAAACAAAGAATGCTTTCAATAATGGAAGTGTTAATCATTTGTTTTCATCAATCAACAAAATGAACAAAATGAGAAATCTAAATCAAACCAATATTTGGTGTGACCACCCGTTGCCTTCAAAACAGCATCAGTTCTTCTAGGTACACTTGCACACAGTTTTTGAAGGAACTTTGAAGGAACTTTTTCAATGACAATATTTGATGATTCCAAGATGGTGGACCAATTTGCCCATCGTTGTGATGCTCGACTCAAGGTTAGTATGGACAGCATGTGAACATTTGACCACCAGTGTTTGATCCAAATAACTGTTGCTTGAACTGCTTGAAGACATGGACCCCATCCAAGGGCCACGATATCCAGTTTTGCTGAGTGGTATCCAACAGGCAAACCACCATGATCCTGTGAAAGACAGAGCACCTTTTACAGATTCTGGAAAGCTTGGATTTGTTGCCGATTGGATCTGTTGAATCCCTCTGTCCTTTTAACTGATCGTTCAAAGGTTGTGCAATCGAATCAATTGTGTACGAATCAACCTATGCTTGGTTGTAGTGGTCCTTTGAAGTGGTAGGTTGTTCCAAACATCTTGGAGAATTACATTTACATTTACATTTACGGCATTTAGCAGACCAGAGGACAGTCCCCCTGGAGACACTCAGGGTTAAGGTTTGCTCAGTGGTAGTGCTAGAGGGGATTCGAACCGGGGACCTCTGGATCCATAGGTCCGTAGGCAAGTACCCTACCACTAGACCACCACCACCCCACAGATCTTCTGTGGATGTAGGCTTCTGTCTCTTTATGTAATCCCAGACACACTGGATGATGTTGAGATCAGGGCTCTGTGGGGGCCAGAAGAACTGATGCTGGTTTGAAGGCAAAAGGTAGCAACACCAAATATTGATTTGATTTAGATTTTTCTTTTGTTCGCTCACTTTGCATTTTGTAAATTGATAAAAATAATAATTATTTATATTTCTGAAAGCATTCTTTGTTTAAAGCATTTTTTCACACCTGCCTAAAGCTTTTACACAGTACTGTAAATATATACACTTATATATATTGTAAGGATTGTAAGGATTTATCTATATGATGTTTCCCATTTTGTTTAAAGATCCCTGGGTCTTTTCCATGACTACAAGGTTACTATTCTAAATCTGAAAAATAAACCTGGAGCATGGAAACTGCAGACCAGTGTATGGAGATTTGGTTGTGGTTGTAAATAAAACAGCACCGTTTAATTACCATCGATGTGGTCCAAAGCATATTCTTGGTAAATGTGGCTGCACCAGATTAAAGCTCAGCTTCAGGTTACAACCACCATGTGACTAAAGTCTGTTTCTGTAGTCAGTTGTGTTTGTAGGCTACGCAAAAGCTTAGTGAATGTTAAAGAGGGAGGTGGATCTGCAGGAGAGGCAGGTATTCTTTCATCATCTTCAAGGCTCTATTAGCCTGCAGGATGTGAGGGAACCTCTGAGGAAAGACTCTCAGGGGTTCCACTTTGATCAAGAATGAAAAGAGAGGATTTTTTTGTAGCTGAAAGTCCCATAAAGTGGTCTATCGTTGCTCATTTGCACTGATGAGAAGGGATATGTAAAGGCTATGCTTTTATTTGTATCTTCAAATTTGTATGCTTTTATTTGTATCTTAGTTCATTTTAGATGTCTATAAAAGGTGTCTGTAGGCATTTTCAGAATGTCAGAGCAACAAGTTATGAATACTCAGAATAACCACATCTGTTTGAAAAGGGCGACAGGCTTATTTGGTAGGACGAGGCTCTAACAACCAGTCAGTATGCATCACTAAACCCATTTATTTTTACATGCTTCTTTATTGACTTACAACATAAAATAAGGTGACACTAAACATAATTTGCACTGCAGCGACATTTACACACCCCACTTTAAAATGCTACGTTTGTTAACATGGGAGGGTTTGCATACGTGGCTGTATTTTAAGGATTTGCCGCACGAAGCTAAATCAGTTAACGCATTTCTTGAACGGCCCTTTAGTGATTAATGAGGTCGCTAATTCTCTCTGACTGTGTAGCCACCTTGAGGGATACTGATGTGGGCAAAACACTAACCCTTTACATACAAACGTAACCTCAGAAACCAATCTGCCATTATGATTCTCGGGGCATCCCTGGCCCGTCTGATGTTTGAAAATCATGAACTTTCTAGTCCTTCCTGCACAACTCAGAATTTTAGTATGTGCACTGTCTCTGCCTCACCAGTATTCTGCACCATGCAAAATTCCAGAAGCTCACTCCTGTCCCTGAGGAGGATGTTGGTTTGCTCTTACGCTCCTAAGAGCTGTGACCAACTCCTGCTAATAAAGAGATGAAAGGGTTGGCTTGAAGCCCAGTAGACAAGCCCTGCATGATGACAGTAAGTAAAGAGCTTCCTTAAGTTCATTATGCATTCATCTCCTTGATCTGATGGGCACTGCTGTCACTCATTAATTACCTATTAAATGGGAAGTGAGGTTTGCACGCAAGCTGTAAATCACTAATGTGTGGATTCTAAGAGGGCATAACTATATGTTCTTGAGACAGTGGCCTGCTTTTGATATGTGAGTAATGAAGTGCATTCTGTCATCGTCTTATAGGAAGTGAAAAGGTTGGGTCACTAGCTGGCCCTTGTAGAAAAAAGACTTGCAAAAAGGGCCTTTGTTATGAATTATTATTAATTTCATGCTGTCAGTTTACTCCATTAACATTTGATGGATTACACACAAACACACAAAAGGGAGCACCCTTCTCAGACATAAATTGTGCTTGATTGTAAAGGTGATCTTGCTTACAGATTGCGTGCTTACATTTTTTTCATTAAACTTGGACTTCCACATGCTCAAAGAACTTACACAGTCTGTTTCTTTCAGATTCACTGGTATCTCCTGTGACATCTACGTCCTTGCACTGACAAGCCTTTTGAACATGTAACCCCACACCTCTTTTCTCTTTCCTGACGTGATTTCCATCAAAGTTCCTTGAGGCACTTCTCAAGAACCTTGGCTTATAAACTTACAGTATACCAGGATATGCATAATGTGTACTTTAATCAGGATCTCATTTGTATCATCTGCCCTTAAGTAAAGCATGCCGTTTATATCAGAAATATACAATGGCATGCTGCCAGTTTGTGAATAAAAGTAGTTAAGTGGCACACTCTTGACATATTGTAGAGCATTTGGCCTATTAAAAGGCAGTGAACTGTTTGGGAGTGCAGTACCTTTGACATTATGCAAATACTGTCACTGGTATTCAGAAATTATACATAAGGACAGATGAGGAGAGCTACAAAGGTCGAAGATGACAATGCATTGTGAGGTAGTGTGGTAGCATTTGTGATTTATGTCATTTTTTTTTTGTGCTTCAGCAGTCACCTGAGTCAAAGACTCGCACCAGTGCACTTTGTCCACGCTCCATTTTTCTTCCCTGTTGGTTCGTAATGTAGACTGATGAAATGCTCCCACAACACGTGGGTGACACGTTTGATTTATTTGCGTGTCAGAAAGGTGAAACACAAACATGACTGTGTTGCCTTCCCCCATCTGGCCCTACAAAGAACTATGTGTGTGTGGCCTATTTGGACTGTCAGCTTTAACTTAACCAGCGTCACACACCTTTCCTATTCCCTGCAAATGACGGTAACTAATTGAAACGGTTTGTAATTTTGCTAAGCCCCACATATACTGGCAAAGACAAAATTGGCTCCATAACAAGGACCTTTTTCCTTCTTCATTGTAATTCACTGTGTGTGCAATCTTTCAGTCAAATTGACTTGAACTGCCCAGTTGTGGTGGTGTATCATGTTACTCTAAAGCAGACATGACAGTCACATTAGTAGCAAACAATTTCAGCAAAAAAAAACAGTTGTTTTCAGCCCAGACACCTTTTTCCTTATTTTTCTTTTGGTCACTGAGGGAGCACTGAAACAATTACTTCACTGTAACGCTGCTGGATAAGTTTACTTTTAATACAACTGAGCCATGTGCTACTGCCTTCCCTAATTTTGAAGCTAAACACTAGAAAAAATACAATACAAAAATATATGCTTAGACACAGGTGCTTCTTTATTTTGTAGCAATGTAAACCCCTTTTGAATGCCTCTGCCATAAACAGCAAACTCATTAAGGTTTTTTTCCCCCACCATCAGTGGTACACAATATAAAACCTTTGATACTAAGCCAATCAGTCATAAAACTCATAATAGCTGTGTCTCCCCGCTTTAACTTGGTTTGTGCAAAGTTCTTCTGAGACGGAATTGAAAAGGATGAGCCACCCCAAAGGGATCTGGATGGTCTGCCATCTGTCTGTAGCGGCTGCCTTCATCGCTCTTAGTTTTCAACGCCAGAACTCTAGGCAGTGGTTCTGAAAGACTCGGGTGCTAATCCGGCTTCATCCAGAGGACAGCACATCCCAGGTGCCGGAGCCCACTACTGACAGGCACATCAATCAGGGATTTGGCTCACTCTTCAGTTTTTTTCCATTCTGTGTGTCTTTAAGTTTATTTAGCATTATGTCTGAATTAGTTTCTGACAAATTATGTTCTGACAAATTATGTCTGTGTGTGGGGGTGGGTGAGTGAGTGTTTGTGTGTCATTCACATGAATAGGAGTTAAAAAGTGCAACTTTTAAGTACTTATATCTAACAATGATGATGAAAATTTAAAAATGTATTGTTTGGTGTTTTTAGGTTTATATTTACTCTCAAATAACGTTAAACGGTTATTAAATTAGTTTGTGCAAATGAAAAAAAAAAAAAGGATTTCTCTCTAATCCAACGCATTGTATTTAGTCAAGTTTAAAATTCTCTTAAGGCTTCTAGATGCAAAAAGCAACTTTCTAGGGGGTGTATCTGCCAGAGCCATTTCCAAAAGTCAGCAGGTGCATGCCAAACAAAAGGCATGGTTTTAACTTCCGGTTTCCTTAGCCTGTGCTAAATTCTGTCTTAATCTTTGCCTCGGCAGTATGCCAGTACCCTCTTTTCATGGTGACCCAATCACAGGGTCATGTTAAACACCTCTCTTGGGCAATAGATTGCTATTCTTAATGCCATTACATTTCCATTATTCTGCCCGTTGCCTCATGAACCCAGACATGAAGACGGTCAGCAACGCAAGCTTTTCTAGCTGCTTGTCTCCGTCTCAAGCAGTTTTTGAGCTTGCATTGACAAGTCCAGGAGGTGATGAACTGTCAGAATGAAGGAGCTCTACTTGCATCAGTCATATGTTGGAAAATATCATTATGTTATACTGCTGATGTTGTTATAGCAGTACGTGAGTAACATGTCCCACTTGATTCTACTTGATGCTACTTGATTAGTTCTTATCTAAACTCTCTTTTTGCCTTTCCAGTTGCTCACCTATTTGAAGAGTACAGTGTGCAGTTCCCGGGGTCTATGTACACAGATCAGCCACTATCATATAACCACTGATGGGTTACTAGAACAGCTCTCATAATTAGATCATAAAAGGAAAAATAGGCCAGCTTAAGAATTTGAGCAACTTTGAAAAGAACTGTGATGGCTAGATGAGTGATTGAGAGGGGTGTTCCTACTCTGGAGTAGTTAGTACCAAAAGATCTAAGGACAACAGGTGAGGTGTTGACATGGTCATGGTCCCATGTTTAAGTTTTATTAATAATAACTAGCCAATAAAGTCTGAACCAACAGAGTTTCTGTAGCACAAATTGCTGAAAATGTTCATGTTGGCTATGAAAGAAAGGTGGCAGAACACGTAGGGCATTACTGTATATTGGGCAGTATAGCTGCAGACCAGTTACAATGGCCATGCCATCCCTGGTCCACAGCTGAAAGTGCCTACAATGGAAGGCCAGATGAATCCCATTTCATTAATTCCATTTATTTAATCACATTTGTTGAATGCATTGGAGATCCATGAAGGCCCCGCCAGGACTTGAAGTATCTGTTGTTTATATCTTAGTGCCAGATGCCACAGCACATCTTCTGAGGTTTTGCAGTTTCCATGCCTAAAGGGATCACAGATGTTTTGGCAGCACAAGTGGAAACGACCCAGTATTAGAGCTGTAGTTTTAATGTTATGGCTGATTGGTGTACATAAGCATCTTCAGCCACAAAAAGCCAAAGCTGGTTGTCTTATTCTACTACTGTTAAAATTCAAATCTAAAAATTGAACCCAAAGTATGTTTTGTCTGTTGCAAAAAAATTAAAAGTATCTCAATCACTTATCCCAGTGTTGCAGATGCCTAATGAACATAGGGCATAAGGTGGAAAAACACTTAAACAGGGTCTGAACATGCAAACTCCACACTGAAAGGACCCAGGGTGACTGGCCTGGGAACTGAACCCAGGACAGCCACCCCAGTTTACAGTCAGAGGTAAATAAAGAGTGAATTTGATTTTCATAAATTTGCATAGTTATCATGCACTCTGAATATGTGGTAATACATAAACATTATAGAAAACAGTGTGAAAGTTTATTTTCTATGGCATTCCTAAAGAATGAGACTGCAAAATTACAAAAATAAAAGCAAAAATAAATCAAAATAACAAAAGTAAAATGACAGATGCTACTGAAGAAATTTCCCTCAGGATGATAATTATTTTATTTCTTTCTTATGGTTAAGTCTAACAGCTGCAGGATGTATGTACTCATAGCTTCTGCAAACACACACACACATACAAATCTTATATTATGTGTGTTAATAAATATTCAGAGTCTATGAGGTTCCCACTTTCCAAAATCTTTTCACTATTCCAGTTTGTTCATCTTCCCTTGCTTTGCTTGCCTTCCTCTCCCTGTTTCTCGAACCACTTTATCTTGCTTCGCTTCTCTATTTCTCCTGCCTCTTTCTCTCTTTTTGGCTTTTCTGAAAATGTCTCATGTCGTCTCATGCTGTTTCCCTCGCCTTCACCTTCCCTACCTGTCTCTGTGCCAAATGCTCCAAACTTCAAGTAGGAGGCGACAAAATAAAGGGGGTGCTGCGAAATGTTGTCTCTGTTTATCTTTTCATGTCGGTGGTATTTTCACACGCCCGAAATTACTCCCCCCACACTGACGCTCCACAACACCATTGCTCCCCCACCCCTCAGTCTCCGGAAGCATTAGGTGACCTTTCCAGCTTCTCCAAGTCCAACAATGGGCCTGTCTTGTTTGGCAGGACTCTCGATTTGGTGAGAAAGGACTGACTGGTGACACCTCCTATTCAGAGCACCACTTCTTAAACCCATCACAGGATTCTTGCTTTGTGACAGATTATTAACATCAGGAGGCAGTGATGGATTCGCTGTCTAGTAAGGGTCATTCGCTTCCCTTTCATGGCCAAATCTCATGCATCAACCAGGAAACCTACCTAAGGAAACACTTCCTACAATTTTTTCCAAGTGCATTTTTAAACACACCAGCAGCCTGGCAACAAAGAGACATGATATATTCATAGCTAAACGGGACTGGAATTAGCCCCACTGAGCTAATTTCCTCACTGTAATGGAAGCTTCAGATTTCATTTAGCAGCGTGAGATCCCTCCTCTGACAGCATCGCTGGATTTTATGTAAGCCTGGTGTGGGAGGCTCATCCTTGCTCAACCCCAGGGCCTGGAGGCGGCCATTTCCAAGCCCTCTCCAATGGCTATTATCACAAAGGGGGATGGGTGATGGAATTGCTTTAGCCCATGATCACCTCATACATTTCATACACATTTTCTGTTTTTCTTCAGGCTCATGCATTCTCCTGTTGCTGGCAAGACTGTGGCAACAGAAGTCAGAGTAAATGTCGGACACTGTGCATACCTTGGTAGATGGAGTTCAGAATAGGATGAGGTATAGATATGAGACAGGGTCTCATCACCTTTCCCCAGAACAGCTGAACAATTATATTCAGTTTCAAGGCCCTTTCAGTCAACCACCTGAATGACATAGCTTTAAAAAAAATGGTCAAATCAGCTACAGAATTGTGTTTAATCAGAATCACAATGGTAATCAGAAATTCTCATTATAGTAATTGATTCAGCGGATTTCTAGTGCTACCAAAGTTTTGCAATGCTGAGTGTTTGGGATTTTTTTTTTTTGGGCAGTGCAGAGAGTGATTTGATGGACAATCCCTGCACTGAAATTGAAATTTAGTGACCCACACATCTTTACCTTATATATCAATTTAATTCTAAAACCTTCTCACACACAACACATCACAGTTATAACAGAACATTTGCTTAGTCCATTATTTATGAATACCAATGACAGCATCCCATGCTGACTCACCTACTGCAGCACATTTATATCATATTCTGAAATAAACATCAAAATTCAAAGCAGTATTTGGACCCTATTTACCAATACATCGTTGAGTCAACAAGATTGCTATAAGGTAGGGTTTTTTTCTGTAATTTCAACAAGTGCACTGTAATTAAAGACTATTAAGTGATGAGGCAATCTGGATTGCAAAGCAAATTAACAGGCTTTGAAACCCATTTCCATGTGCATGCAAGCTGTTCTTTGAGCCTGGAACATCCGTTGTGAAAAAATATGGAATATGTATACAGAATATTAAATTCTGTCACTGCGTCCACGCCCCCCCTTCTTCATTGCAAAGAGAAATTTCTGGCTCTCTGTATTCAAAGCCCTATAAAGCATTGTTCATTTTTAAACTTATCAAAACCCCAAAACTATGACTATGCTCAGTCAGTTTGTGAGTGCCATGTCGCATATTCTATGGCATTCTATAAATGGTAAACTTGTATGTAGTGTATAATGATTTTCTTTGTTGCTTTTCACTCTATTTAGAATGCCTGAGAAGTGAAATTTTAATGTTCTAACTGAACTGTTTTCTAATGGCTATAAAAACAAAGTCCAATCAATACATCTGTGAGACATGCATCATTACCAAATCATTCGAAATGGACTCTTAAATCTGTAAATCCAAATGTTAGATGTGTTCTGTGTTAAAGACATTCTATTAGCAGGAAACTAAGCCCACCATTCTGGACCAGATGAGTCAGATAAATTTGTTCTGAATCCTCTCTTTTACTCCAGCTCCCTCCATCTGTAAGACTTAATGTTCTGGAAGAGAATAACAATCTGAATCCATTCAGCTGTAATATTAATACAACCTCTCAGCCTCTGCCTTATGTTTAGGGGTCTTTTCTCTGTCATTGTCGTAGATAAGACTTACCTTCATTTTAACCTCTATTTGACATCTCTGACACTGATTTTTTTTTTTTTTTACACCAATCTTATTATCAATAAGAGTAATATTCTTATTAATAAAATAATTAATAAAGTGTGAAGAGAGGGGCATGCCTTAACAAATGAATAAGTGAACTGAAAGAGTGATAGAGAAGAGCCTGAAAGGAGCAGGAACATGTTCCACAAATACGATAGGTTGCTCTGATAAAACATTGTTTGAATGCAGTGATATTCTCAGTGTTGGGTTTATAGACAACTTTAAAAACCAATCACATATGAGGCACCTTGAGCAAGGTACTGGCCCCATCACTGCTCCACAAGCTCTAGATATGACTGTCCACTGCTTCACGGTTTGTGTGTATGGGTTAAATGAGGAAGCGTTTCATTGTGGTTCACCGCGTGCTGTGCTATGCACTCACAATGACAAATAGTCGCTTTCACTTTCACCTTTTCCTTTCACGTGATTACAGTAGTCTTGGAACCTGCCGGGCGAATAAAATGAGATCATGCTTATCGCTTCCCATTGGCAATCATTCATGGTTATGTTTGCATTTTGCTGTGAAATGTTTCTTCTGTGATGAGAGGTGGTATTGGGGGCTTGTGTGCTCGCGCATGTTTTTGTTGCGCAACCCAAGGTTTCAGAGCAGTAGGAGGCTGGGCCAGGCATGTATTTAGGAGATGATTGAGATGACGACTGCCCTGTTTGCTAAAGAGACTGCTGAGAGATGGGTGCTCAGCATGCATGACACATCCCAGGCGTGAGTGGGTGTTCGGCCCACGTGGCCCCGCAAGTGGAGAGCCTCTGCAACAGGCTTTTGTTCATCTGAGTGCCGGGATCTTTGATAACAACAGCACTCACCCATTGTTTGCTGAGGCTGAATTGTCTCCTCTCTAATGCTACAGTAAAGGCAGTTCCTTAAAACATCGACAAGGTGTGGGCTTGGGTTTTCAGAGGGAAGCTGACGCTAAAGCATAGCAGAAATTTTCCTGCAGACTAATCTTCACTTTGCTTGCAATGCTTTATTGATTTTACGGCTGTTTTTTGTCAGAGCGTGTGATGGGAAATTCAGTTCTTTGTTTCTGAGGTGTGTGAGAAGGAGCCAGTGGATCTGAGTGCTAGCTTTGACACCTAGTTGCAGCTGAAATCCAAGAGAGCAATGCTGCCATCACAGAGTTTTTCAAATGCAGACAGTGTCGATATGTAAATCACACACCAATAAAACCGAGGCTTTATGTCTATATGATTGCCACGGCATTGATTTCAATGGAAGTTGCAAGTTGGACTTTCTGTTAAGAACACCATCAAATGTGAGGTTTTTGTTGCAGCTGCTACTGTTTTCCCTCTGTTAGTATTTGGAGCATTCAGAAGGCCAAGAGATGGGAAGGGGTTGTCATGGTGATATCTGAAAACTAGTCAGGATGGCCATGAGCAAAAAGGCCGTGTCCAGCAAGTCTGCTTTAAAATGCATTTCATGGCCTACATATACACAGATATCACTTCATCCACACTCCACTGAGGTCTGACCAAACAATAGAACCACAAGATTTATTCTCTGTGCCTCCAACCTGCTGAAAAAAATATTTTTCTATATTTTATTACATTGTTTGACCCACTATCAAATGAACACTCATTACAACAAAGGGTCTGGCTTGAAGAAAGCCACAAACCATCTAGAAATCTTTATTTTTAAGGGTGCAGCATTACATCCTTACATTGCTGTTGCTGGCCACCATGTAGTATAATCCTTTCATTTACAGTTTACTTGTATTAACTTATTTTTTTTAATTTTTTTTATTTTTTAGAGCAAAAATGAATTTAGCTCCAAATTTGAAGGGCACATTCCAAAATGATACCACAAGCATGTGATTGTCTCAAAGCCAGTCTGTCAGACTGACCTAAATTTCCTTAGCAACTGCTTGTTTCCCAGCATCCGGCAGAATGTACCCATACTCCCCCCGTACTTCTGCAAAGAGAGACCATTAGGAGAGTAAACAAGGCATTGTCTCCTACTGTTCCAAAAGCCAACCAAAAAGAGGTTTTGATGGCAAGTCACAGAGGAGCTAGTTTTACAGAGTGTTGATTCCAGGCACTCAATGATGCTCTGTGGACACAGTGATTCATTCTCTGTCATTACAACTGAGATGGGAGCCATGGTACTGTCCAAACATCAGAATAGCCTCCCAGCACCCAGAGATGAGGATTTGATTGGGACCCATTTCCCATTCAAGAAGGGAATTTGAAGCTGAGGGTTCTGTATGGGTTGTAGTTTGAGTCACTGTTTGAGCAGATATTCCATCTGAATGCCTCTAAAGCTCTGGCTCAGAAATATAATACTGCTGTGAATCAAGAGAGTCTAAAGTTGTTTAGCTAGTGTCCATTATGATGCCTCCATGAGATGGAAGCATCATGTGATGGGCCCTTTGATGCCCACAAAAGAACAGAAAACCTTGTGTTGGTTGAAGCTTTACTTATAAGCTGTGGCAAGCGTTCAATGTATTATTCTAATTAAACATTTACATTTACATTTACATTTACGGCATTTAGCAGACGCTCTTATCCAGAGCGACTTACAACAGTGCTTTATTTCCACAATCGATCGTCATCTTGGTAACCAGCACAGATCAGAACTGTTGATTAGCTAGTACCACCTAAGTAACAGACTAAGAGCTCTTAAAACAAGTATACATCATACATTTTTTTTTTTTTTTTTTTTTTTTTTTTTTTGAGAGGAGGAGCAGGGGTGGGAAAGTAGGAAAGAGTAGAGATTTTTGGAAAGAAAGAGTAAGGGTAGGAGAGTGGATGGTTGGGAGGGATTAGTCCCTCAGAAATTCTGTGAACAGGTGGGTCTTCAATCTACGTTTGAAGACAGCGAGAGACTCCGCAGTTCTGACCAACAGGGGGAGTTCGTTCCACCACCGAGGGGCCAGAACTGAGAAGAGTCTTGATGCGTGTCTTCCTCTGTTTTTCAACGGTGGAGGTTCAAGCCGAGCAGTGCTTGATGGTCTGAGGGGACGAGAAGAGACACGATGTTTAATTAGAGTAGACAGATAAGATGGTGCAAGGCTGTTAGTAGCCTTGTAAGCGAGAGTTAGAGTTTTAAACCTGATACGAGCAGCCACTGGGAGCCAGTGCAGGTCCCGCAGCAGAGGAGTGGATGAAGAGAACTTGGGATGGTTGAAGACGAGTCTTGCAGCAGCGTTTTGAATCAATTGCAGAGGTCTTGTTGCCTTCAGTGGAAGACCTGCCAGAAGAGAGTTGCAGTAGTCCAGCTTCGAGATGACCAGGGACTGGACCAGCAGTTGGGTTGCCTGGGTGGTGAGGAAAGGACGGATTCTTCTAATGTTGAAAAGAAGGTGCCGGCAGGACCTAGAGAGATTAAGGACGTGGGAGGAGAAGGAGAGCTCGTTGTCGAAAGTGACACCGAGGTTCCTAGCCGATCGAGATGGGACGAGAAGTGATCCCTCAAAGGAGATGAGAAGGTCATGACGCAGAGTTTGATGGCCTTCGAAGTAGAGAAGCTCAGTCTTGTCAGGGTTGAGCTTGAGGTGGTGAGCTGTCATCCATGCGGAGACATCAGCCAGGCAGTTAGAGATACGGGTAGAGACCTGTTGATCGTGGGAGGGAAAGGAGAGGATGAGTTGAGTGTCGTCTGCATAAGAATGATAGGAGAAGCCATGAGAGAGTATGACCTTCCCCAGAGAGCTGGTATATAGAGAAAATAGAAGGGGACCAAGGACAGATCCTTGGGGAACGCCAGTTGTCAAATTTCGTGGAGTGGACCGATGGCCCTGCCATGAAACTTGGTACTGACGATCCTGTAGGTATGAGGAGAACCACTGCCAGGAAGTGCCAGCAATCCCCAGGTTGGAGAGAGTGGTCAGGAGGAGCTGGTGATCCACTGTGTCAAAGGCCGCCGGGAGATCAAGGAGAATCAAGACGGAGGACAGGTTGTTCGATCTTGCAGCATGAAGTTCATGAGTGACAGCCAGAAGAGCTGTTTCAGTTGAGTGCAATGTTTTAACTCCAGACTGGTAGGGATCCTGGAGACCGTTTTGAGCCAGGAAGACATTGAGTTGGTTATAGACTGCTCGCTCTAAGACTTTGGAGAGAAAGGGGAGAAGGGATACCGGTCTGTAGTTGTTCAATTCCGTGCAATCCAGAGATGGTTTCTTCAGGATTGGAGTGACGATGGCAGACTTGAACGCAGCTGGAACATGGCCGGTCTCAAGAGATCCATTGATAATCTGAGAAATGTATGGAAGAAGATCTGAAGCTAACTCCAGGAATATGGATGATGGAATCGGATCAAGGGGAAAGCAAGAGTAACTAATCTTCATTTTGAAGTTAGAAGCTCCAGTGAGGAAGTGGTTAAACAGGAAACAGGAACATCTCTAATTGCTTTCACCTATCTTTGAATAAAAACTAAATAATAGAACTTGTTGAACATTTATAGTATGTTACTGGTAATGCAGGTGATGATTTGAAGTCCAGTCTGAAAGTTCTGTCCTGGTTGTCCAAGAATCACCGCTGCTCATGCAGCTGCGGAAGCTGAGGCAGCATTGCAGATTTTTCAGCTCAACCTAGATCTAAATTGCATAGCTTAACAAGTTATGGCTTTCTCTGAAAGTGAGAGGGTGGATGTGCCAGAGGTTATGTCACATTACAACCATTTTGGCAGTGGCAACACAACACTGCACATTTAGAGGGGAGAGGAAACCCCAGTTTTTGCTGACACTGCTTCAGTAAATCCATCCATTTTCTAAGCCGCTTATCCTAACCCGGATCGCAGGAGGGTGATGGAGCCTATCCCAGGGCCTTTATGGGCAAAAGGCGGATAAACCAATCCATTGAAGGGCAGACACACAGACAAACACACTCACACACAGAGTCGCAGGGGGGCAATTTAGCAGCTCCAATCCACCTGACATGCATGTATTTGGAGTGTGGGCGCATCCGGAGGTCAGAAAAAAATCAATTAACAGCAACTCCCATAGTTCAGAAACATAATTTCACAAAGTAATTACATAGAAAAACACAATATGTAAATTAAAAAGCCAAAGTAATATAATTTAACTGGGTGAGTAAAGTAACCTACCTAAGAGTTACATATGCTGTATTTCAAATTGTGTGTAAGATAAATGGCAAAGATTTACTTTGGGAATGATGTCTCACAATCTACAATGTCATCTGCCTGAGTGGGCATTTTTAGAGCATTTTTTGTAGTATAGCTTCAGTAGAGTTATTCCCTTCAAAAACATATTTCCTGGGATTTTCACAAGCCCTAATATATCATATAATTTTCCAGGATTTCCTGGATTTGAAAAGGATTATGCGACTCAATGCACTGGCTCAAACAAAAGGAATGAGGAGGCTATTTATGAGAAAGTTAGTGTACCAGGCTAGCTGCTTACCAGCTGGCTTACATGTTTGTGGCACCTACAGTTTGCCTGAGATTAATTGTTCATTAATGCTAGACTGATAAAAATAACTAACCCTAATGCTAGACTAACTTGCTACGTAGGAACAAATGTTGGCAATGTGCCTGATAAGATTTCTCATTCTAATTTGAATTAAACTATGTTGGACTATATTTAAAACATGAGGAGTCCATCGCAAAATGGCCAATAGCAAGCCTTAATTAATTTTCTAAAGTGTTAAAAAATCACTCCCACAGATTTAGCCAATCAAATTGAGCCAATCCCCTTATCTAACATCACTTGGCATACTGGATTTTTTTATGCATTAAATGAAACAAATGCTAGCAGACTATCTGTGCAAGCATCTGGGCTCTTCAGTAAAGAGTTAATTCAGTGAGTTGTTTGTTATTAAGAGATGCTTTATGTCTGTAAATACTTTGTCACTTGTAGCCTCCTCTATGTCCATTTAGCCATGTAGCCAAAGCTACATAGGTGAAGGCTGACAGCAAAGTTGCACAGGTGAAAATATATAACATACTAATAACATGAACACACAGCACAGCGCTCAATGAACCACAACAAAATGCATCCTCTGCATTTGACCCTCACAAGCACATACAGCAGTGGGCTGCCATATTCACCACCCGGGGAGTAGTGAAGGGGATGGTACCTTGCTCAATGGTACCTCAGGGCAACCTACTGCTCCAGTATTTGAACAAACAACCTTATGATTCTGGGGTCTCTTTCCTAATCACTAAGCCACTGCTGACTAGTGCTATTTATATAAAATCATATTGAATTTCACTATCTATCTGGTTGATGTCAGGACCAGTTTTTTTGCTAATCTTGGTTTTCCAATTTGATGTCTGGGCCCAGGAAGGCCCTCAGTCTCTATAATGCAAGCAAATTTCCTGCACAAAGGTTTCTTTTCTCTTGGAGTGTAGATAAAGTGAGAGGATGCCTGAGGAGTGGAGACAAAGTGTGTGTGTTTTTCAAGAATAAGGGTGATGCACAGAGCTGTAGTAACTATAGAGGGATAAAGTTGATCAGCCACACCATGAATTTATGGGAAAGAGTCGTGGAAGCAAGGTTAAGAAAAGAGGTGAGGATTAGTGAAAAACAGTATGGTTTCATGCCGAGAAAGAGCACTACAGGTGCAATATTAGCTCTGAGGGTGTTGATGGAGAAGTACAGAGAAGGTCAGAAGGAGTTGCATTGAGCCATTGTGGACTTTTTAAATGCTGAATTAGCTCTTTTACTGAGATGAGTTGTACTTTTGTATGAGGAACTCAGGTGTTGCAGAGAAGTATGTGAGAGTAGTTCAGGATATGTATGATGGCAGTGTGACAGTGGTGGGATCTGCAGTAGGGTTGACGGATGCTTTTAAGTTGACAGACAAGGTTAGACAGGAGTCCCCATGGATGATCATGTTTGCTGATGATATTGTGATCTGTAGTGAGAGTAGGGAGCAGCTAGAGGAGAATCTGGAGAGATGGAGGAGAGGAATGAAAGTAAGTAGGACAAAGACAGAATACATGAATGTGAAGGAGGAAAGTTGTGTGATTAGGATGCAGGGAGTAGAGGTGACAAAGGTGGAGGAATTTAAACACTTGGTCGTGTTGGTTTGGACATGTCCAGAGAAGAGACAAGGATTATATTGGGAGGAGGATGTTGAAGATGGAGCTGCCAGGAAAGAGGAGAAGAGGAAGACCAAAGGAGGAGGTTTATGGAGGTGGTGAGAGAGGAAATGCAGATGATCCGCTGTGGTGACCCCAAAATGGGAACAGCCAAAAGAAGAAGATACTAGCATCTCAAACATCAACAGCTTTTAATTTTAATTTAGATATCAGGCTGTGTTGAGAGCACATAGGCGAGGACACTGACATGCATGCAGACTAATGAGCAATGAGAAAATAATCCCATCCCAGTTACTGCTACAGAGCAGTAATGAGTAATTTGCAATGGATTGTTTGTGACCACCGTAAAACAGTGTGTCTATTTCTTAAGGTCTTAAGTAAGATTATAGATTTATACTGGCTTTCAATACAGACTAGGTTAAATGATGAAGATTTCTCTTTTGAACTCTTGGATCCTGGATTCTGACAAATGTTCAATACAACGGCCTCTTGTTATTGTATTTATTACCATCATTTATTTAGTCTAAGGAGAAGGATGTCCAGTCCTATTTTTGGCACTGCTGGGTCAGGTGGGCCAAATAAGCCACCTGTCTGGGACAAAGGAACATTTGTTGTAATCTGTGTGAGACTGAGATATTTTGTTCTCTCAGTCAGTTTGTCTCTATCGTTCTCTGTATGTCTGTGGCTCTTGGTCCATCCATCTGTACTGGCCACAATTTCCCAAGTCCAACCAACAAGGACATGGTGTAACTCAATGCATGTTCAGTCAGTTTCCATGATTCTCCATCTCTAATTACTTTCCATTGGTCCAGTTTTGTGAGATGTGACCTAGTTGTGGTCTGCCTTGAATTACAGGGTCTGCATAATGAAGAGGTAAGGCCTCTTCATTTTCACTTTTGTCTATGACAGAAATGAAACAGATCTCCTTTAGATTCAGGTTAATCACATAGAACTGATCTGAATGTCATTACAACTCATTAGTCCTGCGCCAGAGTAAGTCAGTATAATGGAAGAAAGAATAAAAGAAATAAATTAATAAACTTGCAGGTGCTCACCACAAATCAGAGTGTATGAGGCATGTGGAAATTCACCAGATTAAAACCTTTGCTCTACATTAAAGATTCTGAAACACTGAGCTTTTGAAACTGGAGCAGGTCAATTGTGATGAATATTTAAGCATACTCCCCTCACATTCATACAGACTTGTCTGGAAAAAGTCATTTGCAACAATGACTTTCACCATCAATAGACTTTATTTTCCTTCTTTAAAAGAATGGCACCTGCAGGTGCTTCCTCACTTCTGTCAATCATACCTAAGCTAAGCTTCTCCCAGGTGGCAGCGCTTCTGCATTGCATTAGGACAGAAGCGACCAGAGACAAGGAGAAGCTCCAGGGGCTGTGGGAGAGCTAGGAGATTCATCTGAGGAATGTGTGCGTGTGTGCATGCGTCTGTGTGTGTGTGTGTGTGTGTGTGTGTGTGTGTGTGTGTGTGTTGGAGAGTGGCGGACAGACAGGGCATGGTGCTGACACACAAGACAGGGTGCTGGCACCCATCCCAGACAAATATGACTCATAGGAACAGCAGAGGCTTCTACAGGCGCTCCGTTCAGCCAACCTGAGACTAAAGACAAATGGCATGCTCAACAGTATAAGAGCTGACATTCTAAAAGCAGAACTTAGATAGTTAATAATAGTTAACAGAGGAATCTTTAACCCTTAGAAGTTCAGGCAATATGAAGCATTAAACATTATATATATGTGATATATAACTAATAAAACATTGTTATCAGAAGCAACATCACGCCTTTGATTCAGAAGCCTACAACAAAAAAAGGTGAAAATAAATCAAAGAAGCATTTGCACCAAATGTGCTTCGATACTGGTGATTCCCTCCTCCAAAATGCAGAGCATTTTGTATTACAGATCAAACTGTTGTGCAATATCAAAATCCGAATAAGGTTTGGTGACTTACACAAATGTGGAATTTGGTTGCAGCTGCCTATAGTGCAACAGAAAATATACACGCAATGTACAAACATTACAGACAATAAACAGGTCATATGAACAAACCATACAGACAACATTTTATTTACAGATACTACACAAGCCATGTGCATAAAGAGTCTGTGATAGACAGCAGGAATATGTGTGAATGGAAATGGACATACATTTTAAAACTTGCTGTTTGAGTAATTGTACAAACAGGAATGGGTTTGGCATGTCAGATAATGGCACTGATGAGCAATTTAGGAGGGTATGAGGGAAGAAATTGCTCCTAAATGTTAGTTCAGCTGTCAGGTTTTACTGCTGTGAACATGGAGCACTTCCCAGTCTGTGTTGCTTAGTGATTTATATTCTGTTCATTTTTGGCGAACTCCAGGTTGTTTAAAGTTATGCTGGTTGTTCTGCTATCACAGGGGCTTCACTGGAAAGCTGGGATTTGGCATTGGGATTTGGTGCAGACTTGCTTTTACCCTTTTCTTCTGAACTGGACCAAAAAGGCTGCAGTGTGAAATGCAATCATAATGACGTTATCTACAGTGCTTGTTTTCAGTTCTTTACATTCTAAAGGAAATAATCATGTTTAGCTGCACCGTAAAGTTTGATCTTGTTTGAACCGGTGTTCATGCAATGATATAAAATATAAAGCTGTTCTTTTATTACAAATAATATAAAAAATAAAGCAGCAACGTATTATATTTAACTTAATGCAGTTTCTTTTAATGTCTGTTTAGTTGAGTGTTAGCTGTGAAATAGGTGAATAACTTGCATGAAAAAAAATGAAACTTGCAATCTAAAGTAAAATCCTGAAGATTTAAATGTGCGTAAGTACAAAATGGGGGGTGGGGGGATTATTATTATTCAAAACTAATACTTTTGTGGCTTGTAGAGTTTTACTTGCAGGTAAGAAATTTGCTGTATTTTTTTGGCTAAAACTCAGTTCAACCTATCAATATCGAACCTATTTTTTAAAAAAAGTTCTAAAAAAATCAATGAAACTGAACTGGTTATGTTTTGTTAATCAAATGTACGACAAATGGCAGACTTTGAAGGGTCATGATGACTAATACATATGACTTTGACTGAAAGTTAACAAATGCAGAAAGAATAAAAGCCTCTTTGTCACGATATTTGTCATTGACATGGAAATAAACACTCTCATGATCTTCAGTGTTATTCTGTCCAAATAGGAAACATTGTTGCAAAAAAAGCCCACTTTCCCAAGTCCTCAGAATGATGTTGCACTTACAGACCCTTTTCTCATTTGCACCATAATACACTGAATTGTCCTATGTATTGGATTCTCCCAGAATGCTCTGAATCAGTGCTTCCGGCTGTTTTATTTAAAAAAAAATCACATTGTTTATGAGGTACTATGCCTGTCAGTCGTGCTCCTCCAGAGACATATTCAGGATATCTGAGCTGAGCCTTTGGCCGTCCTTAGAGGGCATTGCTCGGTAACTAGAGGACTTGGGTCTCTTTCGGTATGTAATACGAATCACATTGAGTTCGATCCATCCAGCTATTTAAGGGTTGCAGACCAAAAGGATATCCAGCAGAGGTCTGTGTGAGGGTACTAATGATGTTTAGCTTTGTAGAGAATGGCCTCAGTTGGCAGGTAGAATGACTGTTACTTTTAGAGACATCACCGATGGAAGCTAAAAACTCCTCTTCGCCAGAAGTATTTTTTATACAAGGGACAAGAAACTTTCCCTAGTCTTTCACTGTATAAAATTCAAATCTATTTCTCTCAGACATTCTTGGTTTGTGCTAACCTATCCCTTCTATTGAAATACCCTTTACCTGAACTCGGCTTCTTTAGGACAGATTGATTGAATTTGAAAAAAATGTAAAAAAGGGACTGTGCAGAAACTTTTGGGTTTTTTTTTACTTGTAAGGTTACAAACAGTGTAAATGAACATTCAAAGGTACAACATAGTCTTTCACTTTAAATTTACATTTAGAGCATTTGGCAGATGTTCCTACTCTGAGCAACCTACACAATGGCTTTGTAGTTTCCAAAGAAAACATGTCATTATGAAACACAGCACAAAGTGAACCACAATGAAAGGCATCCTCTGCTTTTAACCCATGCACACCATAGAGAAGTGATCCAGTGCCCAGGGAGGAGTGATGGGGACAGCACCTTGCTCAAGGGTACCTTACAACCTGATGTTGCAACACCAACAGATTACAGAAAATATGAACTATAAGATTTTTTTTCTTTTTTCATTTAGGTAATCAAATGCGTTGTGTTAGTTTAAACCGGTAGGAAGGTCACACATTCACTTGAGAGGTCACACACTCAGCCTATAGACTACATGCTTCAGTTTAGCTCATTTTAGCTTGTATTTTCATCAGTTTGTTCATTTGGCTGTTAAGGATCTGAAAGTTGTTATGTCTTATCTCAGTTTTATTCATTTCATTTATTTGAGGGGGTGTGTTAAGAGTAAGTCAAGTGTTAGCATACAGTCAACAACAGGTCTGAGACTCTTGGTTTCCACTCTGTTTCTAAAGCTAGGAGCACAATGGTCATCGGAGACTCTATCGTTCACAACAATAACGATATGTTTTATTGTGTATCCCCGAAGCTTGTGTTTTAGAAAGCACAAGGACATTATCACAGTCACAGTGCACCCTGGAGTTAAAACGAGGACATTTTAATTTGCATGTTGATAATGCATCTAATAGCAAAGCTATGGATTTTGTGCAGCTTTTAGGATCTCCGGATTATAAACAGCATGTTACTGCCGCTACACAAAGCTGTGAGAATACATTAGATTTAGTCATTTCTAGAAACCTTGTGTAAATATTAATGATCTTGTGGCGTTTGTAGCATTAGATCATGCATTTTCTCTGCCAAACAATACTTTTACACCTAAAACTAATCTAAAATCACATTTTTGCCGCTGAGACATGCAAGTGTGTTAAATGAGGTGTTAAGTTAAACACTTGACTGTCAATGAAAGTTATCAGTTTTCCCAACTATCTAGAAAGAAATAAAAATAAACTCTTATAAAGACTGGAGCCGTTGGGCCACAAAAAAAGATGGCGGCATAAAAAGCTGACTGTCTGTAGAGGAAAACAGAAAAAAGTTTTTTCTACTAATTTTCTACTGCTATCAGTCATAAGAATAGCCCTCTTCTGTACAATTAATCAGCTTTTAAACTTTTCTCCCTCATCTGGCTTCTCACCCATTTCATGCCTTTCAGCAGATGAAGACTTCATATCTTTTTCTTCTTTTTAATATACAATAATTTATTCATATATTCATTAACTTATAACTGTCATTACCAACATATCAAACACTAGCAAACAAGTTCTAGTGTACTTTATGGTTAATGTTTTCACATTATATATTGAAAAAAACAGATACGTTTGGTGAATATTTCTAACTTTTAGACAAAATGCCCCAGAATTACAGGGCACCATAGCCTTCATTAAGTTGCTATGTTAAAACAGTGCTTGTGTTATTTGCAACAACTTATTTTTTGGAGTGCGACATTAAAAAAGATTTGGAACATTCCACTTTGTTTCATGTAGGTCTGTACCTCCAATATTAAGCCAAAACAATAGTTTTGGAAACTGCAAGTGGTCCCATCAGTTCTA
The DNA here is from genome assembly GCA_017165825.1 of Hepsetus odoe. Taxonomy (NCBI): domain Eukaryota; kingdom Metazoa; phylum Chordata; class Actinopteri; order Characiformes; family Hepsetidae; genus Hepsetus; species Hepsetus odoe. The sequence continues at coordinate 16,888,183 of CM029368.1, forward strand.
GGCAACACCTAGCACACTTTCCAAAAACAGGCAAGAGTCTGGCTTATGATACTTGGCCTTACCTTTGAAAAATACATGCCATGGTCCATGGCACGGTAACTATGTAAATATGTACATGAATTGTTCAAATGCTGTTGGAATTTTTTTTTTTTTTTCTGCATCAAGGAAGGACAGCTCTGTATACTAGTGTCATGTCACTCTTTACCTTGAGGGCAAATCCATATTGGATACCACTTTCACAGAAAACCGCCAGCGGAGCTGAAGATCAAGGCGCGGTCTCACCTTTGGTCAGCCATCATCAGTCACAGGTTTGTTTTGACTTTGAAATTCAGGTCCCATAAAAAATGCCTACGTTTCGCCTTGTTGGGTGTCTTGGGTTGCTTTAATGAGGTGGCGACACTACCACTACATTTCAAAACAGTGCTCCTGTCAGCCATTGACAGCATAGTCAACCATTCCCCCATCTGTCTCAGGCCTGGCAGTGTTCCTGATTTATATTTCAAGTGATTTTTTAGCCCTTATTTTGAACACAGTTCCCGTCTGTGCAGTATTTCACCCCGCCGTGGATGTCTATTTGTTTTTCTCCCATTTTCTGCTCAGTGTAAATTTACTTTCCCCAACCATATATCTCCCGGCTCCTGCCTGCAAACAATATTTCTCAGGTTATATTGCCCCGCTCTGACAAGCTTGTTATACTTGCAGAAACAACAGTCTATATCATGGTCATAAATTCTTTGTGTCTAAAAAACAGTCTTGTTTTGCAGTGTCTATTTAATGTCATGAATAATTTTCCTTTTTAGTGTAATGACTGCGCTTAGTATGCAGCTGCTAGTTTTGCTTGTACATGGGCAAATCAGTCAAACTCGTAGAAAGCGGTTTTAGAGTGAGGAATAGCTGTTAAGGTGCATTAATCTTGGGGAAGCAAGCTTACACGGGATGTGGCTCAAGTTGCTCTGTTGTTGCAACACCTCAAAGGTGAGCTTCAGCACTCGCTGCAGCTCTCCAAGTTAACTTTATGCCTACCAGATAAGGATAGTCTGTGATGAACAAGTTCCAATTTAGCTTTATTCACACAAGCAAGATGACAAACATTACAATCAAGGTCTACAAAGAGCTGTTTGTGTCATATCACAGTTTTGGTCAAGCAATGATGATGTATCTTTAAATGGTAAATTCAACTGTTATTCTTAGGGGCAATACAGAATAAAGCTATCTATTATTATTTTTATTATGACTGATCAAGCAATTACATCATTCAAGAAGAACATCAAATCCACTGCAGTCCCACAGGGCATTGGTCATACTTGGTTTGATATATCATGCTGCTTTTGCTATGTAATTTTGCTATGTGAAATTTTATGACAGTAGATATGAGATAATGCTGTTTCATATTGCTTTCAGTAAAATATACAGTACTGTGCAAAAGTTTTAGGCAGGTGTGAAAAAATGCTGTAAACGAAGAATGCTTTCAGAAATATAAGTAATAATTGTTTATTTTTATCAATTTACAAAATGCAAAGTGAGCGAATAAAAGAAAAATATAAATCAAATCAATATTTGGTGTTACTACCTTTTGCCTCCAAACCAGCATCAGTTCTTCTAGGTACACTTGCACAAAGTCAGGGATTTTGTAGGATTATATTCGGTGTATGATCAACCAGTTTTACCAAAAAGGTGCTGATGATCATCAATGTCACACGTAGGTTGAAACACAATCATGTTTGAAACAACCTACCAGCCGAGTTCCTTCAGAAACTGCGTGCAAGTGTACCTAGAAGAACTGATGCTGTTTTGAAGGCAAAGGGTTCCTTTTGTTCATTCACTGCATTTTGTTGATTGATGAAAACAAATGATTAACACTTCCATTTCTGAAAGCATTCTTTGTTTACTTTTTTTTTCACACCTGCCTAAAACTTTTGCACAGTACTGTATATTATAATATATTTATATTAGGCATATTTTACAGCTCACAGCTTTCTGCACAAAGCTAATTGTGAATTTAGCAAATCTAAATGATCACAACTTTTGCGAATAATATTAAGCTAATTATTATGGTCCACTGATGTTCAAGATAAAATAAAACATTCTGCAACAAGGAGAAGTGTAAAAGTACAATGAAAACAATGGAAAGAAACTACACTGTAACAGTTCACTTTATGACATCTGGTCTCTGCCCTTTTAAGAAAATTGCACATGTAGCTTTAATTAGTACATTAACTTAGAATTAACTTAGAGGTCTAACCTTTTAGATTTGAAAAGTATGAAATTTGTTGGACAGTGTAATTGCTTGTTTACTGTGTGTGTAACTTTTGAGCCTTGAATCTTGGGACATGCTCCCATTTAAGGGTAAAAATGGCATTCTTGAACCATCAGTTTTCTGTTAGTTTTAAAAATGAGCACCAACAACCCCAATACCCCCCACTTACATTTAAATTCTGTAATTAGAGTTATTTAAATGATCAAACACATCCTATGGCTTTGACTGAGGTGGGTTGGGACTCAACCTGAGAAAACAAAAAGCTTGAAGTTAACTGTCTTTTTATCAATAATTGGCATTTTTACTGAACTTTACAACTAGTGATTTTTGCAAGAGACTAAAAAAGGTGTATTTTAATTAAAAAGCTGTGAATGTGAAAATCAGTTCAGCAGTTCAACATTGTCAAGGCAAGTTGGGTAATCTGTTGTCATTTCAAATACGTATACGCAGTACACAGGGAAATTATAAAATATAAAAAATTCAGTGAGTACAGGTAATGGTGTGAGATTTTAAAAAAAGAAAAATTTGTTTTGGTCCAAAGTCTGATGGCCTGTTGATGAACTGTTCCCTATCCCATATAAAACCTTTACGGAACCTTTTCCAGATGGGAAAAGAGGGAGAAGAGAGTGTGGGAGGGATGAGAAGGGTCATCCACAATGCTGGTGGTTTTGCAGATGCAGGATTTAGAACAGATACCCAGAGAAGCGAGAGAGACCACAATGATCTTTTCAGCTATCCTCATTACCCACAGTTGGGACTTGCTGTCCAAGGTGTTACAGTTCTAATACCAGGCAGCTGCAGAGGATGCTCTCTAAAGGTCCACTGTAGAAAGTGATGAGAAGGGGGTTCGGGGGATGAGCTCTCCTCAGCCTGCACAGGAAGTAGAGATGCTGCTGGGCTTTCTTACTAATGGAGCTGGAGTTGAGGGTCTTCTTGATGTTCTCTGTGGTGTGAACACCAAGCAACTTGGTGCTTCTCTGCAGGGCAGCTGTTGATGCTCAGTAGAGATTGATCACATGGGGCATCCTGAAGTCAACAGAAATCTCTTTCATTTTGTCAACATTAAGAGGCTGGTTGTTGGTTCTGTACCAGTTGGTGAGCTTTTATACCTCCTTTCTGTACACTGCATTCTCATTTCATCAACTCCATCATGGTAGAGTCATCAGCAAATTTGGTAATTTGGTTGGAGTGGTGCATAACTGCACAGTTGTGGCTCATCAGTGAAAGAACAGAGTGCTAAGCACATAGTTCTATAGAGCCTCAGTGCCCAGTGTGGTGGTTCTAAAGGTGTTGGCAGAAATCCTGATGACTGGTCCAGGGTCTGGTTGCAGAGGGAGGTGTTCAGTTGACTTGCACTTATTATAGACATTATAGATCAGGTTTATTTATCATTACTAAAGGTGCCAAACAGGGAATACCATAGAACCACTTTTGGTTGGCTGAAGAAGCTTTCATATTGAATGGTTCTTTAAAGAACTAGATTTGTAAAGGAGATGAAGTATTAAGAAAGGTACATTTTACACCAGTGGTTTCCACCATATTTTTCTGGACCCCCTGTTTATCATCACATACACCCCCTTTAACCCAAGAAAGGATTGGTAATTACTTGATTAATTGGATCAGGTTTGTTGGGCACAAAAACTCAAATGTGCGCTGAATATCTCTAAGTATCATCTAAGTATATTTACTTCCTTTTCAGAAGGCAAAGCTTTTGAATCTTAAGGTAATAATTGTATGATGCTAAATTAGAACTGCCCTTTCTAATTTGTATTAATTCTGCCACATAGACATGGCAGCAAGCTGTGTTTTTTAGGCACACATCTCGAGTGCTAAGTCACAAGTTCTTTTCGTGAAATGCACTCTCACCTGCCTCAGGAAGCAGGCCTAATTACTGACAGCAGGAGAGAAGGAAGGAAGGAAGGAAATGACATTTATTTCTAGAATAAAAAAATATCCCTAGGATTTTCAGCGTTGAAACAAAGTGATGTATTGTATGTAAAGATTTCAAATATGTACATCATTTCCACATCAATAAAATACGTTCTGTCCACACAGTTTTGTACTTCAATTTAGTTTTTTTTGCACTATACATTATTCATTTTGAAACAATGCACGCATTCACATTGACCCATCGATTGAAATATCCATGTGATAAAATGTTGCTTTAAGGCTTAACTGTAATCAAATGCACAAGCTACAAGCAGGGTGCACACACACACCGGCATTTTGTTTATCAGTGGAACATTTCACACTGCTGTGGGATGTCATGGCAGGGCCTCTAGCACGCTGTGAGTATGTGAAGTGGCTTTGGCAGAAATGGAACCCTCACTGTCTCAGCATCAGTACGGGTGGCAGGATTAGCTCAGCTATAAACGGCTACACACTTCCGTCATCATAGGAGGGGCAATAAATTAGATGCAGATGTTCGGCATCCGTCTATTGAAAAGGGGTTCATTAAACCAGAAATACAGCCCCCGACCCCCACCCACCATATGCATGCCCATTCGAATGTATGTTGTCAGGCAGCAGCTGCTTCTTCAATCCATAAACCCTCTTCCCGCAAAAAGTGTGCGTGAGTGTGTACAAGAGCTCTTGAGTCATATCCATCTGTCATCATTAAGGCCAGAGGTCTCCTGTCAGGCTGTAATTGCCCCACGATCAGGGAATGTAATGCACAGATCATTACATGCAGGGCTGCTACAAATCCATGAACGTAAGTATTACATACACTGAGGTGCTGTCAGTATGATGAAGTGAGCCTCTGTTTCAGCACACAGTTGCAACAGCATGTACATAAATTGCGCGTTTGGTGAGTGGAGACCAGAACATGCTCTTCAACAAGGGTTTCCCAATAAAGGATATTTTTGTGTAGAAGCAAAAACACTAAAATAATCATTTAAATGTATGCTTTGCTGGTTAAAGTATTATTCTGAACGATTCAAAAACTCTAATAACTCTATAAATATATGGTTCCAGAAAGCAGCACCATCTGTTTAGCACCAAAATATTTTTTTTTTGCTCAGAGTGTAGCGGTAGGCCCACTTTTCCACAAACATCCACTAAAATCTATTTCATGGGAGCAAAGGTGAATCTTCCATGGCACAACTCCAAAGCGTCCTTATTTTTTAGCAGCACACCTATGAATCAGCATCTTTTGTCATGAACAGAATATGGCCACAAAGTGCAGTTCTGATTTGAGGAGCTGTTTCAGAGTTTTTAAGCCTATTAGAGAAAACTGACAATGGCCAGGAAAAGGCTGCCTCACACACTTACACATACACACACACACACACACACAGTCACCATCTCCCTTCACAGAAGATGTCTGACCCAGTTCTTCAGACCTTGACAATGTGTGTGTGGATACAAAGACTTCTTTTCCCCCTTGAAATCATTTTGTTCTGGGAATTTAATGGACCAAAACACAAAGTCTAATTTTATAATTTCACAAAATGCATGACTCCTTATGGCCAAGCAGCACAGAAATGCTTCACTGCCCCCTGGTGACTTTCTGCCACACAAAGTCAACTAAATTAGGACCAGTTTCAAGGTCAGTTTGCTTAGTAATTCCTCTTTAACTAACACTATAAAGGGCTTATTCATCAATAAAGACTCAGCAGTCAGCAGATCTTTGCATAAAGATTACTTGAAATTAAATAATGGTTAAATATACGATTAGCACCTGTAACACACATTAAAATGCTTGCAGTTTGATAGTGAATGCACAAAGAAATGTTTCACATATCTTTTATAATCCTGCATCACTTTATAAGCTATTGTGTTTATAATGCTGCAAAAAGATGGAGATTCCTGTAAAGTTGTTCAAATACAGAATTCAAATGCATGAAAATGTGTCTTAAATGTTGACACTCCTCTTTAATCCAGCAACAGTCATCTGCAGAAACACAGCATGCAGTGCAGATCTGATCAGGGCTGATAAAATTCAATATCCACCATATCATGGTTTCTGATGGGTTTGATAAAGTTTGATTCAGATGCAGAAATCAATTAACTCATCATTACTGATATATTGCTCATTCTGAAGACCTGATACAGCTTATTTTGATTGGACTGTTAATGGCATTCTGCCTGTTTTTAAGATTACTAAAAAGGGAACAGTTTTTTCTTTTTGTAGGAAATCTTTCTTTAAGTTCTCCTCCTCTCTTCTATACCAAATAAAGCTTTTTCCAAGCCAAAACACAGTTCATTTTAGGATTGTATGGTACCAGCAGGCAACAGGTCCCTGCTCTGTTCAGTAGGTTTTGTGTGAGATGGGGCATCTGCAGGCTGCTGACAGCTCTTCTTTCAGACCCTTAGCTGTCCCTCTCCCACCATCTGCGTGCAAGCAGGAGAGAATATCGGAAAAGCAAAGCGTGCTGGGATGAGTCAGTTTGCGGCTACTACTTTCTGAGATAGGACTGGCAACCAGCCTGGAGTCTGCCTCCTCCAGTCCACCTCCCCGTACCGAAATCACACACTGTTCTGAGCTGTGATTAGGCCTCGCACCTCTAACAGCAGAGGAGTGGGGGCTTAGCAGAATATTAGCATCAGGACCCAACTGAGTGGGAATGGCAATGGCACAAAAGAGAGAAAGAGAGGGAGAGAGAGAGAAAGAGAGAGAGAGAGAGAGAGAGAGAGAGAGAGAGTAGAAGAACATCTCTTCTACTGACTCACACTCTGTGAGTGCTCTTAAATACAAGCTTTTGTTTGCTCCTCTCGCTCAGCGCTTGTTCTGTGGAGGTGTGATGTGTACATCCTGGCCATTAGTGGAGCAGGCTTTGCATAGCTGAGCCACAAGGTTAATTAGTTTTAAGAGCAGTGTACATTATATCATACCACTGTCATTACTTAGGAGAGTCCAGTGGTTTTCCTACATCTCTATTTCTGTTCATTTTTTAATGATCTGTGTGTGTGTGTGTGTGTGTGTGTGTGTGTGTGTGTGTGTGTGCGTGCGTGTGTGTGTGTTCTCATGTAAGATATGATGCAAAATATATCCCCTTTGTGCAAAATAGCTTTTTGAAAAGCTGCTTCAATTTTATGGCAATAATAACAAAATAGAGCATAATATAATCTAATTTTTTTTTTTTTAAAAGTGCTCAAGTTTCCTCCAACAGCTCAAAGACTATGATTCCATTTATAAAAGTGAAAAACATCCGCCAAAGGGGTGAATATTTTTCATAAGCACTGTTTGAGGTGTTTTATTTGTTGTCTCCGATGCTTGGTACAGCCCTTTTACCAATATGTTTGAAACTGGAAAAGCATATTTTTATAAATTCCTCAAAAAATGTCCTTGGATTGGACTATGGGAAGAAAATGAAACACCTGACGGAAGGTTATTTTAGTAAAAACATATCATAACAGGTCTGAAATAGAGTAACAGGACAGGATCTAATGAATAAATTTCCCTTGATAGTACATTGTGACATACATTTGAATCCTAATACTTAAGAACAGAGAAATGAAGTAGTAGTAATTATAATAATAACAATCATCATCATCATCGACATCATCATCATCGTGATAAATAATAGATGGGGTAACAGAGGACATGCCTTTACATGGTCGGTGTGAAAAAGGAAGATGCAGAAGTTAGGAAGAAATGGAAACGTGTTGAGAACCCAAAATCCATATAAATGAAGAAAACCCTGAAATGAATTTCTCATGTTCTGAAAATCTGACAGATTACAGGGTGGCGTTGGATAGAGTGACACACAAAACTGAAGAGATTTAATGATGGAAAAAAAATGGAGGACTTTGGTGTTAGCCAGTTGTTTGAGAAATCATTGCTGTCACGTAATACTTTGCTCTGTCACAGACACCAGTGCAAAATTACTATTTTAAAACACATTGATTACTGAACAAACTGATTTAACACCTACAAGAAACATCTAGTAACGCAAGCATGTCAAAATAGTAGACCCGTGATGTCTTTTAACTATTTTAGTTGTGATTTGGTCATAAAGATAAATTGACATTTTTGGGGCGTTTAGGAGTTTGATATGTTCAATTTCGGAACAAACCCTGTTTAGATTTTGTCTCAGGAAGAGCATCAGTTACACAAGCGCTTCTTTTCACATTTGACCCATGGCTTATTTTGACATTTCATGGATGGGACAGAAAATGTCTCACAGCCCTGAACAGACTCCCTTGCGGTCTCAAACCCCAGTGTTTTCTGACCAGTGCGAATGTGGCACACCAGATGGCAGCATCACCCAACAATATGTTTAATGTCGTTTTTAAATCAAATTAACTGGATCTGATGGATATTTAACACCATTTTATCAACATATTTACTTCCAGACTTGCTCACACTTCTTACTAAAGTGCGGCTACATTTAGGACAAGATGGCGGCCGTTTTCACTGCAGTTGTTGTTTTAAAGCGTGTTTGTGTTTTAAGGTTTGCTTTCTCTCCTGTTCTTTGCTGGGTTGTGTGCAGGGTTGGTGGTGGAGAGGTGAAAGCAGGTGAGCTGTGGCGGGGTGTGGAAATGAAGGGTTAATGGTGTGACTACATCATCGCCTCCAGCGCCAGAGGAGGGGCGGCCATCTTTCTTTTTTTTTTTTTCCAAGAGCAAGTTCAGGGGAAAAAAAAAAAAAAAAAAAAAAACCTCCTAAATGTCCTGTTAGCTTTTGTTTCAGTCTTGTCATTCAGCCCGTTTTAAAGCACTTAATCTGCAATGTCAGCGCAGACGGTAAGGCCGGTTCAATTCCTCGTCGTGTGTGTTTTTTCTGAACTTGTTCTGGTTTGGGCTCTTAGAATGAGAGACTCTAGTTTGTGTAGTTTGTTGTCTCTCCGTGCAGCTCGGCTTGGAGTTAGTCCAGCTGTTTGGAAAGTTCAGGAGTGATGTCAGTGTTGCTCAGCAGGTTTAGAAAGTCAGTCATGTTTCTGATACATAGTTAGACAGCCGATAATGAATGACAAATCCCAGGCTGGACTGGAGTCACCTGAGCACTGAGTGACCTTGCTTTGCAGTAACCCTACTCTTGCGGTTATGGGGCTGTTCTAGGGCGGACTGATACTGCAATAATATCACGATACTTCGATACATGTTCACGATACGTATTGTATATAACGTTTGTGTTTTTTTCCTGACATTTCATGAAGTTTATATACAGAACCAATGATCAGTAGTGCTTCAAAACATAAACAGAAAAATATATATATATATATATATTTCGGATAAATCTGATCATCCCTTTCCATTTCTTCCTGTGCTCTGCATCTTCCTCCATTCAACCAACTGCCTGCATGTCCTCTCTCACCACATCCATCTCTCTTTGGTCTTCCTCTTTTCCTCTTTCCTTGCAGCTCCATCCTTACTTATGTTCTCCAAACATAATCCTCGTCCGTCTTCTGGACATGTCCAATGCAACCTTGCTTCTCCAACTTTGTCTCCAAAACATCTAACCTGAGCTGTCCCTCTAATGTACTCAATTCTAATCCTGTCCATCCTCGTCACACCTCAGCATCTTTAACTCTGACACCTCCAGTCGCCCTCCTGTCGTTTCATCAGTGCTACCGTCTCCAACCCATACAACATAGCTGGTGAATTGAGGTAATATATGAAGTAAATGACTTCTCATAGTGTCTCTAATGTGTTTTATCTTCTTTGGCCCTGTTTCTTCTTTATTGTGCCTGTAATTGAGGGCAAGTAATTTAATTAACATTTTTATTACAATTTTGACATTCAGCAATTATATGAAATAAAACAATTAGTGGAAAGAGTAATGGTGGAAAACCAGACCATGTCAACAGACAATAAGAAAGGATAAGAAATGACTTGACCATATGTTAACAGCCTGTAAGAGGGCTGTTTTTTTTTAACATTAAAAAAAAAAATTAAATTACGATTAATATAAATGAGATATGAAGCTTGTTTTTCTTTAGAATGGTTTTATTTTAAATGTAAAGTTCAGAGAAAAAAATAATAGACAATAGTTTTTTTTGAGTACATACATGATGTTTCCAAAGCCAATGCGAAATCGTGCTAAATAAGCGTAATCTCAGTATTGACAAAATATTAATGGAGATTATGATTTTTTGCCATAATTGAGCAGGCTTATCTTTTAAGAACAGAGCAGTTAAAGCAGACACACTCCGTATTACTTCAGCTGGACAGGCTGAAGCTCAGCAGACACCTACAAGATGTATGTAAAGGCTTACACTCTCAGAGATCGTGTCGCTGTATTGTGTCTATCATTAGCTGACATCATGAGATCAGGAAACTACGCACAACTTTTGATTCAGGCTTAATTTTGTATCATTGAATGCAAATAATAAACAGAAAAATGAATCAATAATGGCATATTAATTTGTGAATTCAGTCACTGATTATTTTTGCTGTATTGAAAAAATGCTCAGAATTTTATGTAACTATAAAACAACTCAATCTTTTTCCATATATTCGCTGTACATGAACTGCAAATCGAAATGGCATTTTGAATATTTATCACACTGCATTGAAATCTTGAAATCAATAAAAAATCATTCAATTAAATGAATTATTTCACAGCTAGAAAACCAGCATAAATAAAGATACAGATCTTAAACATGTATTTCAATAATACGGAATATTTATGGATATGGAATTGATATCTATGATTTCGCGTATCAAGGATGATGTGGAATGTACATGAAGAAAAATTGTCCATTAAGTAAATGTAATTAAGTAGCTCATCAGCTGGACAGGCTGGCCAGGTTGTTGTCATGCTGCTGTAAACTCTTTAATTGAGTTTTCATGGTTAAACGCACCCTCCCTTGATGGCAGTCAACAACATAGCAAGGTTCTCACTGTGACTTCTTTGACATCTGTTTTTGTTTTTTTGTTTTTTGTGACTTAACATCACTCATATCAACTCTTTTTATCAGTCATGATGGTCAAAACATGATGTGTCAAAACATCTGTCACAGAAGCAGCTCCTCAAACTAATCCAAATATAGTGACTATTCATAATTGTTCATCGTGGCCTATTGTACTTTTAATACTTTTCCATTCAGTATAATATGACAATATACTTTGTTCTCTTTTTACACTTTAAATATCAGACCAGTGTTCAGACATGGACTTTGCACCTCAACATGTACTGTACCTTCTTTTCCAGCTGCTGCCGAATTTTACAGCGCTGTGTTCTGGCGACACAGTCAGTTTGAGATGTTTAGTGAGGGTTCAGATTAATGCTTAAATGAACAGCACTGTATGTCTTCTGCCTGTTTATCTGCGGTCTTGTCTCAGGCTGTCTGCACAGTATCAGCGCTCACTCTGATTTTGCCCAACATATTTCCGCACATGGTGGTTCCATGGAGGTAAATAAAAGCTTCTACCATCAGTGCATCAACAGGACACTATAATCTCCATTGATTTTAAGATTCAAGAACTTTATTTGTCACATACACAGTTAAACAAGTACAAGAAACTGTACAGGATATAATACAAAATGTACTTTTAAGCAATATTCCAGTAAGGTCTGGCCCCAACTGCTTTACTTTGCAGGCTATTCACAGACAGCGTTGATGGTAATGCATTATAAAGTAATGTATTATAGCAGTGTGAATATTTCTTTAAATTAAGTCATGTTACATAATAGTTTCAAATCTAGGAATCGTAATAGTTACTGACTTAAGTCTAAGAAAACAATCATCCTTTCATGGGATGCATTTAAAACATGAGTTGTCTTGTCTCTTTTTAATCACGTCTGTCCTTTCACATTGTGCTCTGTGTGCCACCGGCAACAGCTGACTGCACAACTTTGATTGTGAATTAGAACAGAATGAGGACTGGCGGCGCATAAACATCTCGATTAATCTGTTGGAGCCTCTAATCCTCCTAATATGAAACCGGTGGATAAAGACCCCCAACCTTACTTAAACAGACTAGACTGGATTTTCTTTCAGAAACCTCTTTGTAAGCTTTACGTTTTATTCTTAAGAGCTTTATTTCAAGGCAGCTATTTCAGATCTGGTTTTGCTGATAGAATGCAGAGGTTTTTAATAGCATGAGCTACAGAAATTTTGATGTAAATATAGTGTGGTTGACTATATATTTATGTATATTTCTAAATAAAGAACTAAGAGTACTATTGGGTTCTCCCTCGTACAGTCTGATAAATTCTTCTGCCTTTAAGAAAGTAGAAATATAGTAATGAGGACTGATTATGATTTTTTTTTTAATTTCTATTTCAGTTTGGGAGAAGTAATGAATAACTGAAATTTTTTTCTAACTATGGCTTAACAGTTCATATTTTATAAGCTTTTATATTGAAATGGCAATTTGAAAGGGTCTGTTTTACAATTTGGAAGGGCTGCAGTTTTAGTTCTGTCCTACAACAGACAAAAATGAGAAGCTTTTTCAGTGGTGTTGTTGACAGCTATTGTTCTGAAGCAGCCATTTGATCCAATTGCATGCATAAATATTTATATCAGTACATATTTCCAATTTAACAAACCTGTTATGCCTCCATGGGATAACACCCGCTAATGAATCAAACAAAAACTCACTTAATTTTAATGCAAAAATTGAATGGACACAATGTTCCATGTGTGTCTGTTATTCGTCAAGGAAAAGTAACTCTACTCTGTCCCAAAACACTAGGAACCTGAATTTCATTTATAATTTTGTTCATTTTTATAGATCTAAAGTTTGTCAGACAGTGTCAGAAATCGCAAAAGCAAGTCTGTTTTAAATTTGCAACAAGAGTGTAATGATTTAGTAATGCTAATAAAACGAGAATGCTGGAAGTTAGTTTTTTGGCTGAACAGTTGCTTTAAGCTGCCTGTGTTCAATTCACCAAGTTATAAAGTAGTCATGTGTACAACAGATGCTCAGGAAGAGTACATGATGACGCACTCATAATGTACCCTTTAAAGTACGTCAAGCACATGTTCCTCGCCCTAGCCTCGGGCATTCTTCTCTGCAAAAATCACCAAGCATACTGAAAAGTTGTAACGGGCTGCTCCCTTTCTGTGAATCGGGACATTAGTGAGGAAAACGGCATTTTGACATCCTCCTGTTCACAGCCAACCGTTCCTGGGTTGGAGTTTTGCTCTGAGAGAGAGAGAGCAGGGCTGGAGGTCCCGGTATTTATAGCCAGTGTAAAAGCATGCTGAGTCCCTGGTGGTCTGGACTTTGTTTTTTCAGCCTGCTGCATTGCCTGTTTGACTCAAAGTCAGGCTTGGAGGCTGTTATTGTTACCTGTTATTACGCGGGTAAATGTTAGGACTGATCCTTTGCGGCTGAACTGCAAGACATAAAATCTCGCACTTCCCGACTAAGAAGTGAACAGAACAAGCCAGGCATGTTTTTCCACGTTCACTGCGGTGATGATGTCACCATATAAACTTCCTTCCCACTTTCATACTTGGTTCTTCAAGTGATATGTTTGGCTCAAAAGATCATGGCTGAAATAACATCTTGTCTGTGACATTAGCCCTTTAGTGAGATTTTCTGTGCGTATGATTTCAAACACACTGATTCTGCAGAACCAGACTCCTCTTCATTCTTCTGAAGGCAGTCAGATCAAAAGAAACTCGGCAATAAGTAATGAGCAAGTGTGGTCAGCCAAAATCGTTCGGCTTGTCTAATATGGGATGGTCCTTTCTCAGGGCTGTATGACTCACAGATTAGAGCTACATGGGGTTGGTTTATACATACTAAAAATGGAAGAGAAAAAAAAAACGCATCAAATGGCTCGTTCTTGACACTTCAGGCTGTTTGTGTGCTACATGCATCATCTCAGTTTTTTAGTTTTGCAAGAGCTACTCAGCTAAAGTGTTATGACTTTAAATGATTTCCACTGCAACATTTAAGGATCTTCTGCTAGCCTGATCTGTAATCTAACCCAGGGCTTTTTACCAGTGCAGCACCAGCATTCCATGAGACCAGTTATAAAAATGACTAATTAAAAAAATTCAAATTTGCCAAATTAATTCTGAACCAATAATAAAAGCTTGATTATCTTTTTGCTTGTTTAGGAATAAAACACTGATAGTGGTACATTTATTTGTAATTAGAGTATTTTAAATATAGTTGGGGTTCATGGGAGTGCGAGTGGTAGCATGAAGACTGATAGTGATTTGCTGCTGGAGCACAGGAGTTGGTAGGGGGGTTGGCAGGAGCAGGGCTAAAAAAAAAAAAACAATCCCACAAAGACCTCCAGCCTGGAGTGGATTATTGCTTTTTTGAGGTTCGCATGGCTGAGGGTAAGTCTGTATTATTGTTTGTAAGGATTATGTATAAGTGATGTTCACCAATGCTCAACACAGCTGAGATCTGCTTAAGATGCTCGCTGCCTAAAAAATGTAGATTAGTTTGAGGGCACATTGACAGAAACAAGCATCAAGAAGAACCAAGTTTTCTTCCACTTTAAAGCACACGTAGATCTTTTAGTTAAACGTATTTCTGTCCTAGGCAAAATCGCTTACGTTGCAGGAAAACAGTTTGTTTTGCAACAGACGGCATCAATCTGATTCCTGTTCTGTTAAGAAATGTTTGTACATGCCTTTAACCTTTAACCTGGAGTTATAATTTATATATAATTACATAATTTGTTGTGGTTCATGAGAAGTGTACATAAAAAGGTTGTTGTTTACAACCCTGTTTGTCCCTGTTTTTGGTGAAACCATTGCATCACCATGACTCATGCTGATGTATCTGTTATAATAAGTAACTGGAACAAGTCATCTGGAAAGCTGTCTGTGCATATAGTTCCTGCTCAGGAGTTTACTGAAAAGTTTGCGTAAGCCTTGCTTTGATATTGAAGTAAAGCACGTCCTCTCAGAGCTGTGCAATTGCCTTAGGAAGCTTTACTGCAGCACTTCGAAGGCATTTTTGTGAAGCCGTAATATCATAAAAATCACATCCTCCACCAGATCTGCCAGATTACAAACAACAGGCTATTTTAGGCCGTGCCCCTGTCACTATCCAGCCCCCGCTGAGAGCTGTCCACCAGCCTGAGAGTGCTGTTGGGGGGAGTGGGCAGGGCAGAGGCCATGTGCATCCAGGCCTTAAGACACCCCCCCCCTCCCCAGGGAATAAGCAGGCTTGCTGGGAAAGTTGTTTGAAAATGTGGGATCGTTTTTGGGAATGGTTGAGGAATTCCCCCTTCCCCCGCAACATCTCTCACTCAAGCAAGTCTCACACTGCTGTCTTTGTGCTGACGCTTGATCTCTGGGCTCCCTACTTGCGCACACACACACACACACACACACACACACACACACACACACACACACACACGGAAAAGGTTTTTATTTTTTTCGTGTATTTTCCAGCTGCTTATTCTGGCTTGTCTCTGAGATATATTTAGCTACCCAGCTGACCCCCTGCTGCTTTACTGTGGGTGAGTCAGTCAAGTGTTTGTTGTGGGACGAGTTTCATAGCCGGTAGTAGTTTTGCAATGCAATCACTGCATGTTTTATCCACAGGTCTTGTTTGTTTTCTTGGCAGTGTGATGACATAAACAGATTTTTATTATTCCTTGAATGTGGAAAGGTGTCTTTCCTCAGCTCATAAACAGTTAATACTTACAAGCATTATCTGGGACATAACCACATAGTTTTTAAATCGACTATTTCAGGGTTTCCCAACTGTTCCCGACCAAGCTCACAGCCCAGACAAACACCAAACGTAAAAGCTTTAATGGCCCACAGGAAAAAAAACTGAACCCGGTTTCCATTACGATCTCTGAAAATAATAAACAACAGAAATATCTGAAATTCTCTGTATCCATTTACCCATGATGAATGAATACCATGTACCATGAGCTGAAAATATAAATGTAGCAAGTGTCGATTTTGCTAGACCAGTCAACAAGCTCAACATGTTCTATTTATTTAAACTATATCAAAAATAATACAACAGTTCTATCTGGTAAAATGTCTAAATACAGGCTAGATAAAATGCTAATAAACTGTTTTCAAATTGCCACAATACCCTGGAGAGTCCTGCAGGCTATAAACCACTGCTCCATTTGTTACTGAAGGTGCAGGATCTACATTGGCCCAGATCAGAAACAGCCAATACTTAATTTACAGCAGCCAAGTACACACACCGCTTATGTATGCGGTTACTATGTCTTGCCAAAAATGTCAGCTGTTAGAGTAAGCCACCAGCACGTGTTTCATATCAGTCTATTCATTTAGCAAATACACTTTATCTCAGGTAGTGAATGAATAAATAATACTGGTTGTAACTAAATCCGAATATTTAGGTGTGTATGCAATGCGCTCATTTGTTAACTGTTATATGGATGCTGAGTACTGGAAACATTTAGGAATGTGTGTGTCTACAAGTTTACAGGAGTAGATATGTATGTATGTATGTATGTATGTATGTATGTGGTAAGTTAGTAATGTAAAAAGACCAGTTTTAGTCTTTGCGAATCATTGTCCTTAAGAGTTAAAACTGGCCAAAAAGTTTACTTTTGTTGGATTACATGAATACTTTGATTCATAAAAGCATCCATCATCTTTTGGCTCTCTTCTGGACCAGAGATCAGATCAGTCACCCTTTATTATTTGCATATTGCAGCCTTCTGCAGTATCAGTATTGGAGACCCACGTCATGATAAGAATTAACTGATGGTATTGTTTTTGTGGAGTAAAGCCACAACAGTTCTCAGAGCAAACCTTTTATTTTTAATGGGTAACTTTCCAGAAGAATGGAAAAACATTTTAACTAACATTAAATGAATGTTTCATCTCTCATTGTTCCAAATAACATTGGAAATTTTAGTTTTTGTTTGTTTGTTTTCCCCCAAATATATTTTTTAGTAAATTTATCAAAAATGATTCTGTTTTCACACAAGGTTTTATTATTATAATATGTATATATCTACTGTGCTGTGTCCAAAAAGAAAATGCTACATCCTTTAATTACTGATGCAATAGAGTTACATTCCTAATTGTTTTTATTGTGAAACCAAAGGCAGAGTTGTTTGTTGGTGCAAATGTATCCAGCTAATAAGGCCAAATTCTGTTTCTCATTATCACAAGCATCATTTTCTCGGGGTTCCCCTGGGACATGGAAAATTGTTTACACTGGGCACTCTATCATGCGTGTCATTTCCTGTTCTAGGTGGAGCCAGGATGCATCCTTCAGCAATTTGCTCTTACAAGTTGAGGTGCAGGAGGCTGTGCAGCCCCAATCAGACCTTTTTTTCTCCCCGCTTGGCTATTGCCAGTGCAATTGCAGCCCATTCTGGCAGGTTTTTCTCCCCAAAAAATTCAATCTCATCGCAATTTGAGGTTTAGAAATTACGCTTCAAGACGAAAAAGCACGAGTAGTGCGTCATCCAGAGGCACTGATTGCTCAAATCCTGCAATCCCCACCACCCTTTTGGTTGTGTTGAGTAAGCGTTGCAGCCAAGAAAGCAATTGTAGGCTTAGCTGGCCATGCAGGCCATGGATGTCTGGACAAGTTAAGACATCCATCAGCCTGTTGGTTTTAATTTGCAGGAGATAACAGAGGCACTGCACTTACTGGATCATTTAATCCAGCCTTCTGTGGAAAAATAAGTCTTTTTAAATGCAGTTAAGCGTGCACACTCTGCCTTTAAGATCACAAAAATGAAAGGGCGTTTCATCCATTCAACACGGAGACCAAAAGCGATAGATGGTGTTGGAATTAGTGGTGTGCATGACTGCTCAGAGCCTAGAAGTACACAAGGAATAAGTAATTCATACACTAATGTAGACTGTTCGACAGCATTAGCAGAATAATTGTGGGGAAGTGTATGAATATTTATATTTATATTTTGTGAGAAGGATGTGTTTTGGTGGGGTGGAGCATGGACAATCATCCCTGATAGCGCAGGGTAGGCTTTCAAAGGCTTGTTTTTCATATCTTTTAATGGGCTCTTCATTGGAGAGGCCCTCATCCATAAATATCTGTCCCGCTATTGTTTAGCCCGACTTATCAGTACATGAACAGATTACTGTTTCCATAGTAACCCCGTTTGATTAGAGGCAAACAACTTTTCTATGTTGCAACCCTGTTTAGATGCTAATTTGCTTTTTGCAATTTTCATAACTTAAAACAAATGAAACATGCACTAGACAAGGTTTGTAGCTCCACAACATGCTGATTGCATTGACTTTTTATCTTCCTGTTATATTAATGAAAGAAAAATTACACCATTTGGGACATCTAAGTGAAACGCTTTCCAGGTTGAATCATAGCTAAGCCTTTTAATATGAATGGTGCAGAGCAGTCCTCAGAAGTGCAATAATTCTTATTCTAAGTGGGACCCAGGAGGGGTAGAGTGTTGTTTAAGTATGATTAAAACTCATACTAGCAAGTTTCTGGATTCTAAGAGAATGAACAGCACTTTTCCAACTATCCCCAAAGAGTTCTTAGGTCATGAAAGATCTTTGTGTGAATTTTCTTCCTGTTTAAGCTGCTGTCACTGCAAAATTATCTTTTGTCAGCATTGTGAGTTCTTTCTTCATTTTCGTTGACATGTGACCATTCCACTCCACGCAGGTTTAACAATTTACAAAAATATTACAAAATATTAATTGAAACAAGTGAAAACCAAGACTTGTGGTCATATAATTAAAAAAAAAAAAAGTGTGTTTACTATTAAGCTTTAATTTATTTTGAAAATGATACACTGAATCTATGATGCAATGGGATTGTTTTATTCCGAATGCCTTGTGTAACGCGTTTAAAACATGGCTTGATTGGTAATAAAATGATTTTAGATCAAAATCAGGTTCCTGTGTAGTCTAAAAAATACTGGACTTTTTTTTGTTTGTTTGTTTGTTTTTTTGTGCGTGTATTTTACTATTTATGGTATTCATGAAACCTAAAAATACAGGGTTTTTTTAATTAAATTGATGTATAATTTGATATGTTGCAGAGGTACAATGACCGAGTGAGATTTCTCAGCACTATCCAAAGGCTAGCTCTTTTTGCTTCTAGTGGTATGTTCCATGCAACCTTAATGGACAGATTTCAGATTAATGGCAAAAGCAGAATGTTTCTCTACTAGTATCATATACATAATGTATTACATAACTAAAAACCATCAAAGTGGTTATTGTAAAAACACTGCTAGTCAAAGAATTACAGGCTGTCCGGATGGAAACTCACTCCTAAAGAGGTCCACAGAGAACTACAACGCCATCTGCTGATTTTCATCATACATTTTTCTGTATAACAGTTTTTGCTCTTTAAAAAACTGTTAGTTGAATTTGGGTTATCCCTAATATTTATCCCTATATATGTTTGGGAAGTTGTTATTTGGGATATCTCTCTGTGAAATATTAACAGCCGAACAGCCCTTTTTTTTATTCAGCTGCAATCAGTTAACTCAATGAAGCAGTAAGAAGCACTGTCATTTTTCATGGGTTGCTCCTGATGATATATGCAAAGATCATCTGCAACATCTGTTTAAGCAACAATTCTGCTTTAGATCTGAAAAAACTCCATGTAAATGTTACATATAATGCATAAGACCGTACGACGAGCGAGCGATTGTAATCTCTTACATCAGCCCAATCCATCATCTAAATCCCAAACTTTGCAGATAGCTCCTGCAATGAAAAAGAGATTAAAAAAAGTTATCATGGAGGCATTCAGTGCGCTAGCCAGACGGACATGCATCTTGATCAGAGCCAGATAAGCACAGTTATTGTTATGCCAAGGTCTCGTCACTCTTTCTTTAGCTTGGCAAAAAAAGAGCGAGCTGGCCAAATGAAGGATTAATTCTGACAGGAACAAACTACACCCATAGGTCCAAATCCCACTGGCAATTCTGCCTCATTCTGTCTGAAGCCCTCTTTGACTTTTAATTCATCAAGGTGAGAAGCAGCTTCTGTTTCAGAGCAGACGTCAAGCTGGATATATTTATCATCTGAGTTCATTAACACCATAAGACTAGGTGCCCAGAAGAGGCTGTCTTCAGTTGGGTCATCTGAGAGGTTCTTAGTGGTTTTAGAGTTATGTTGTTACTGGCAGCCTCTGGATTGTGAGAGCAGAGAGATTGCCCGTATCCATTAATTGGTTTAGGTCTGAAACCTGACTATAATGCGCTCTGTGTCAAGGAAGGTTTGATTGATGCAGTGAAAATGAATTGTGTTGATTGTGGCTCTTTGGAAAAACCACAAAATATTTGTTAGTATTTTTCATAAGCTATGCTTAGTGAGCATAAATTCATGAAATATTTTTCCATTTAAAAAAAAAAAAAAAAAAGGAAATGAGTGTAGTGCTGAATGATTTAGGTTTAGTTTCTTTTCAGATTGAAATTTCCTGGCACGCTTCTGTCAAAGTGAGATTAAAACTAAAGTTTTGATGATCAGATGTGAACTTGACACTTCTTTCAAAGGTACATGAAGCCAAAGGAAACAACATCTAGTTCTCGATACATTTGCCATCACAAAAATAGTTTTTCCTCCAAGGTATGAGCAAACTGTAATACATCTAATAAATGAATGAAGAGGAATTAACTGGTTAAGTTTTGGCCTACACCCGTCCATCCTTGTTGTCTCTTAAAAGAGAGAGACTTAGAGGTGAGGTTCGGGGAACGTCAGATATTGTAAAGACAATATGCAAAAGTTATGATATTGCAATTTGACTGTCATTTCCTTCAGTACACACAGATACCAACTTGGTGGAGCTATTTGGTCAATGTTTGCAGACTTTCCTTTTTTAAGTGCTACAGCACAAACACCATCCAATTAGATAGGCTTGTTAAGAGCACAGTCTAAAGGCACCAACAGGGATTAAAAGTACTGTAACGTATAAAAAGGCCCATATCAGGGAATTCAGATTTTTTTGCTGTTTAAAGCAGAATGAAATGATGAAAGTCTAATGAAAAACACAAACATTTTAATACGTACCATTCACTCCTCAGCCTAAGTCCAAATATTTTAAATATGTCCTGTTAACCAACACATTTCCATATATTTCTTTTTAGCCTCCAGCATTTTAGCTCGGCCCATTCATGCTGAAGTCAGGAATGGTGTTTCAGCTAATGCAGCTTTTTGAATGAGACATAATGCAGAGCCAGTCATAACAGAGGTTATTTAAATATACATTGTTCCTATGTGTGTGTAGAGATATATATATATATATATATATATATATATGAGAGAGAGAGAAAGGGAATATTTTCTTTTCTACAAGATTCACAGATGCACATCCAGCCTCTAAATGGTTGGCCTTGAGTTTCTTCCAGACAAACAGCACTCATGTAATGTCTGGGACAAGAGCCAAATAAAGATATAGGAATCCTGTAGCTCTATGTCTCATATAAAGTTCTTTATAGGAGAGTGAAGTGAAGTGTAATGTGATTATATATGTGTTTGCTCAGAGCCAGTAATGTAAAAAGAACCACGTTAAAGCACTAACACTGCAGCATTCATTCATTCATTCATATGACGAGGCATGGCTGTTATTCGTGTTTATATCTATCTCTCTATCTACGCCTGTCGCCCCACTTTGATTGTAAGCTCTTCAGGTATTTGGGTCCAGCGTAAATTTTCTATGTAGCTCTGTAGTTCTATGTAGCAATAGGTAATTCACGTTCATAACTTAGTATGTAGTATGTTTGTATGTTTGAGAACAAGCCCAAATTCATTTCAGCCACTCCACCCCAATTTGTTCATGGTGTAAACCATGCACTTTTTTTTGTTTTGTTTTGTTTTTTTTTGCTTCTCCTTTACAGATCAAGTTGTGAGGTTCCCACCATTTGCTGGCTCCACCCCCTCCTTGTTTCCAGGGAGATCTTTGCTTCTCCCTCCTGAGGAGACATGGAGCCCCAGGGGAGTCTGAAAGCAGATGGGGAACAGGGGGTTCTGGTTCCGAGCCCCAGGAGCGAAGCTGTGACCCAGGATATGGAGGAATTGTCTTTGCAGGCCAGTCAAAATCTTCCACCTATCAGGGAACGCAAAAATGGTGAGTGAATTCATGTGGTCAGACTCTACAATGGCCTGCAGCGTAAACTCTGCACAACTACACCATGCTACCTCCTACTTCCTCACCATCTATTAAACCCCAGCCCTGTTTTGACACTGAGAAAATAAGCCCCTCCAGACAGCTGAGAAATTTGTTTGGGGAGAAAGAAGTGGGGGAATTACGCTGGAATTGCATGCAGACGCCAACATATAATCATGGCTTAAACAGGCCCTTTAACTCTAGTCCAGAGGTTTCTTGGCTCAATTCCGGGTGCATGAATGGTAAACTAATATGATATATCTTTGTGTCAGCCTCAATCGCCAGATCCCTCCAATATTGAAGGGTCTCAGACCTGCACTCAGCATTGTTGATCCTTGCCACGGTTTTGACTTCCCTGGCGCTGAGAAGTTTCATTGCATTCTTGAGACCTCTGTTCACTGTGACTTTATGTTCCCTCAGTCACCTCCGTGGCCATTTTCGTTGAGTTCTCACAATCGTAGCCAAAGCTCCAGGCTGGAAATGTTTTACTGGCATGTGAACTGTAATGAGGGCACAGAGGGGCTGGTCTGGCAGACTGGCACGGACTCACACTGCATTAGCTATTGACATTTTCACATACAGATGATCTCTGCGATCCACGAGTGCTTTGAGAGATATCCATCCAGTGGCTGTCACTGCCTAAGAGGATCGCTTGAGGAGTGAATGTTGGTGCAGCATCAAGGCTGCACAGTAGTTTGTTATACAGAGGGGAAGGAAGCAAAGACCCCAACAAGCATGCCTGTAACACCTCCCCCAATTTTCCACTCAGCACCTGTGTTATTCAATAAACTCCAGCCCTAGCCCAACCCTTGCTCCCTAGAAATACAGTTGAAACTATGACTCACTGAAGTTGTTATCTGGAAAATGAAAGAAGAATGTCGTTGCTTGTTTTCCCTGGTTCATTTCCATGTTAAAGGTTTCCTGGGGTCTTGTAATATTCACACGATACACAGACCTATCACTGGTGTTTGTCAGATTTGACACCGTTAGAAATTTCTAATTATACCGATATGACACAATATTATATGATATTTTATACCGATTTTTTTAATTATATATATAACATCACGCTATCGCTGTTGCATAGTGGTGTAACAGTATGCACTGTGCAGTTTACATCTCGAAAGGGAATCGAACCCATAACCTTCCGATCCGGAACTCCCTAACCACTACGCCACCGTTGCCCCTTAGTTTTTAATTAGGGAGTTTTCTGGAAGACAACCCAACATCCTTCTAAAAGTTTTGTCTTTGCACAAGTACAGTGTAAACTCTTCCAAATGTACATGTTTGGTGCCACTGAAATGCTTCTTCAGAGCTTCTTCTTGAGCTGGATCAGTTTGTTTAAGTCCAAAGGGCATCATAGGTACACAGTGAAGGCCGAGGACATTATGGGCTAATCTTGTAAGCGATGAGTCATTATCAGAGCGGTAAAGCATGGCGAGTAACTGGCTGGAAATGTTAGCCGCTCATTCTTTATCACCGGTTTACTGTTTTATGTCAGATTTTTTTTTTCCTCTTCTTGATTGCCTCTGTGAAAGGGCTTGTTTTTTTTGGCCTCTGCTTGGGTCACTCAGAAATGTTTCTCCCAATGTGCTGAATAAGTGGCATGTGGGAATGATTCTGGATCACTTTTGCTCTGTTGTGTTGTTGTTTTTTTTGTTTTGTTTTGTTTTTTAATATTACAAATAATGAGGAAATGACCAACAGAAAGTTTAAAAAGAACTACATTTAGCCCCAGGATCAGAAGGTCATGGGTTTGAATCCCAGACCAGTAGGTTGCCCTGACGTACCCTTGAGCAAGGTACCGTCCCCATCACTGCTCTCTGGGTGCTTTCAATAGCTGCCCCCTGCTGCACATGTATGGGTTAAATGCAGAGGCTGCATTTAGTTGTGTTTCACTGTGTGTTGTGCTATGTTTCACTGTTACAGAAGCAAAGCATTTCACATTCACACTCAATTAAAATAAACTCCAGAATAATAAGGTCTAAAATGTTGCCCATTTTCTACTTTCACAGAAGGCTCAAAATAAACCCTGCTGTCCCATGTGGTGCTACGTGTTTGCTTTTGTCATTTTCGCTCAGAGACGTGTTTAGAATAAGCGAGCTCTTAGTGTTTCTCAGGATGTGCTGGAACTCATACAGAAAATACATTAACGCAGAAGAAAAAATGAAAGTAGAACTCTGTATTAATGAAGCAGCTCCCTTCTGAGGGGAGTGGGGGTTAACGGGCTCTGTTCCTGTGGCCACGCCCCCAACTGACTGATTGGCTGAGCCACTGCACAGAGAGAGAGTGAGTGAGAAAGAGTGAGAGAGAGCTTTACAGCAACTTGGCCATGTTGCTGTTTCTGACAAACCCCAGCGCTCTGTAAAGGTCCTCCCTGCGCTCGATGGGACTCCAGACCCGGCCACTGTCGGCCCCCTCTCTCGGCTCCATGGCCTGCCTCGAGGTTGAGTCCCCCACCGTCTGCAGGGGTAAAGTCTCATCTAGAGCAGTTTTTGCTCTGCATGTGCTTTTTAAAGCGCTCTGCACTTCCAGGTTGTTTTTAAATCAGCTAAGTAACATGGCGGTTTGTGTTAATATTCTTCAGCTTCTAACAGTTGGGGAGTTGTGCAGAACAGTTGATGCAGTTACTGACAATGTGTAAAGGAGCTCGTTTTGAAAGCCAAGTAAAGAACAGTTTTGATCATTTCCTATTGTGAGTGAGTAGAAAGGGGACGATAGTGCTGCTGATAATGATGGATCTTCTCAAAGTGGTTTCCTAGAATGTTTTGGTGTAGATTTTTTTTTCTATGCTTAGAAGAGGCTCTTGCAATTATTCAGTTTTTTTGAGTGTTTTGTGGAGTGTACATTATAACGAAATTTCTATTTTTATGGGTGCCATCACATGATGCAACTTAACTATAAGCTATTGTTTATTGGGACGCTGTCCATCACAAATATCATCCATCAGGCAAAGTGCGTATGCATTTACCGGTTGTCTATCCATAAATAAGTCTCCAGGCGCTACACATTGTTTAAGGCCTCTTTTTCTTCTGTAAGCACTTGAACAGATAGTGTAATCTTGCTAGCAAGCAGGGTAAATTTATTTGCTAGAGGAAATATCAACACAGTGCACTGCAGGGTCGGTCTGTTTCTTAAACATACTGAATTCTGTCAGGGCAAAAAGGGCTCAGTAGCCATAACAAAGCAAGTGGGTTTTATTTATAAATGCAGTAAATAAAACAAATGTGCAGAACATCTAGTTCTCCAGCTTCTTGGTCCTGTCAGGAGGAACATGTCAGAGGATTTGAGATCAGATCAGGTCAACAGGTCTAAGTGAGGAAAGAGGAACTGAATACCCTTTTGTTTTTTTTGCTGGAGTTGGTGAGCGAGTGCCTAAGCCAGCTTGTATCAAACAAGGGTCAGCCAGGGTTTACGCAAGAGCACTTCATCGTCAGCTCCGACATCAGCCTCATGAATGTGATCTGGGCACTGAATGGTGGCCGTACCTGCCACACTGATGTTCAGATAAGGCTGTGTTATTGCTCCACAGTTCTGCAGGGCATGTCAGCGTCTTTTCATTTGTTGCACTAAGCCAATTGCTTGTGGCCTACCAGTGGATTTTTAATGAATATCTGTCTTGATATTGCAACCAAAGTAAGGCAGGCTCCTTTCGATCTTTTTCTTGGACTCACATAGCCCCTGGCATGAATCGTAATGGAAAACATGGTCAAGCACATAGTGTTCTGATCTCAACCTTTTCTTTGAAAGGGGGGCAGTACCCCACCAGCTACAACCACCCTTTTCTACGGGCCTGCAGGGAACGCACAGCCTCCTGTGCCGCCCCCAAACTTTGTCGTTTCCCAGGCCTTGTTCTCACAGCACTCAGGCTTATTTTTGACAGGATGAGTCAGAGCCCCTCTCAGACATAGTGGAAGCTCTCCTGGGAGCACAGTAGGCTGGGATGTGCTAACCCCCTCCCTTGAGGTTGATCAGACTCATCCAGTCCCTGTAAAGAGCCTGCAGGTGTGTGCAGTGAACAGGACTAGAACACATGGGAAAATTATATTTTTGCTGCATATTTTTGCTGCAAGTATTTTTTTTAATATTAATAGAAGTATTATATTAATTGCTAACATTCAGTTGTAAGTCTGAACCTGGAACAAAGCAAAATCCTCCAGTAATTATGCAAAATTATCAAGAAATGTGTAGTTTTAGTTTTTCTTAATCTGGTTAAATTAGGTGGCTGTCACACTGGTTTGTGGTGACATGATTGAAAGGCTAGACTTCTTTCTACGCATCCCTAAAGTAGTAAAAGGTGCATAGATAGTGTACCGGGTTTCCATTTGCTGAAGCCAGCGGTGGCCTAATGGTTAGGGAGTTGGCCCTGCATCAGAAGATTGTGGGTTCGATTCCCCCCCCCCCAGTGGGTTGCCCTGAGGTACCCTTGAGCAAGGTACCGTCCCCGTCACCGCTCCCCGGGCGCTTTCAATAGCTGCACTTTCGTTGTGGTTCATTGTGTGCTGTGCTGTGACCTCGCAATGACACGGGTTGCCACTTTCACTTTCAGAGTTCAGTGCTTTTCTGCTAATTTTAGACTAAGGACAAAGGAAGACACAGCACCTTAAATATGTGCCAAACACCTTTAATACCGGAGCAGGGGTGACCTAGTGGTTAGGGAGTTGGCCCCAGGATCGGAAAGACATGGGTACTTATCAAATCCCAGATCAGTAGGTTGCCCTGAGGTTCCCTTGAGCAAGGTACTACCGTCCCCATCACTGCTCCTCGGCCGCTTTGAATAGCTGCCCACTACTGCACAGGTGTGTATAGGTGCAAAGCAGAGAAAGCATTTAGTTGCGTCTCACTTTCTGCTCTGCCGTTTCACAATGACAAATAGTCACTTAGGTCACTTTCACTTTCATATATATCCTATTGAGAGATATAGTAACATTTTGAAATTGCTTCCATTTCATTACCTAGTGGGCAGCCGTGCTTCACAGCTTTTAATATCACCCACCCCCCTTAAATGTTTTTGCACCAGGATTATTGCTGAAGTGAAATAACCTTTTTTTATAGTTTACAAATGAACACTGAACACTGTCATGGGATCTATGGATGCTGCGTAATTCATTTTGCTCCTACGCCCAGAGGTTTGCTTCTTTTGATGTTCCAAAGGCTTAATGGATCTTTGCATACCCATCTAGAGAAAGACTAAGCATTTCACTTTTAATGTTCCAGCACTTGCAAAGGTGACACTGTTCAGCCAACATTTGGCTGACATCATGCAAAGTGGATGATAGCATAATCAGACTGTTTTCTTTCTTTCATCACTTACCAGTTTTAACAATCTGCCTCATGTCTGTATCCCAAACATATGTAATGCTGTAAATGTATGTTGAGGTCAGTCTAAACCAACCCCTTTTCCTAGCGTTTTTTTGCATCTTTCATTACTTTGGATTAAAAGCAATCTTCCAAAAGCAGAGGAAAATAATAATCAAGGCTTTGGTTTGTGAGTTATGAGTTAAATACATAAAAATGATAGGTAATCTGTTTTTCTGTTCGATTTCCTTTCTGCAAGTTAATAAGTGACCTTGGCATATCTGGCTTGTATTACTACTTAACAGAATTGTTCTACCTCAGGCCATATTAAAATGAGGAGCTACTTAACCGCATGGGGTAAAACAAAGAGTTTAATGTGTGTGGCTGAAAGCTGACTGTACTCTCTCTGCTCCTTTCCAGTCCTTCAGCTCAGGCTCCAGCAGAGACGAACTCGGGAGCAGCTTGTTGACCAGGGCATCATGCCACGTAAGTATGCACCATGTTCTGAAACAAAAAATTGGCCCCTCTTGAAATGGGCACCAGCAAGAAAGAATTGCCACTTTGCTGAAGCCTCTGGTGAGGATTATCAGTTCATCCACTGTTGTGGATGCACACAATATTAGTGTGTTCTTGACTATATAACTCTTAGGGAATACTTTAGCCAAAATTTACACAATGTTTCCCTCACCCCAAATGTAGATCAGCCAAGCTCATGCTTGGTGTCCTCTAGTTTTGCACTAGAATTGTTTGACTTGTTGATGAAACTGGACAGATGGACAAATACCAGGATTCATGATGGTTGCTACAGCTACTACAACATTTTTTAGCTTAAGCAACAATTTTGTGCATTTGTATGGACAAGATTGTACCATACACTGTCAGAAACCAGCAGGTCTGTTTAATGTTTCTTAGAAGATTTGAGCATGCAAAATGCCTGTAGATAATCTTAGGATATAACACATTATTTCTAGCTAGCTACATAAGCATATTTGCACCATTTTAAAAAGGAGAATAAATTTGTACAACCGACATCTCAGCAGACTGTCTGGAGTAAATGGGAAAACCAAGCAAGTTTGATTTTTCACCTATTCCTTTAAGAGACAAACTTGGCAAAAAGTAGAGCACATTACCCACAAGTCCCAATTCTCTCTCGATGTGTCCCATGGTGGACAGAGCGTGTCATAAGTGGTGGTAAGAGGAGCAGTTCTAATAAAGGAATGTGTCTGTAGAGGATACATGCTGACAAGAAAGCCCAGAGTGAACAATAGTGTGAGTGATGTCTGTCTGGCTCGGCTGGAGCTTACCCAGCACTGGTCTTCTGCACGGGTAAAACCTCCTATAAAGCACCAAGCTCCAGACACACTTCACTCGGCAACTAGGCCGATTCTTCTTTTCTGAAGCCCTGTATTCCAGCCCAACGCCCAGACCTCCTGCATTATAATCAAGAAAAAACTCTCAAACACCTTTTTACCAGTGCCAAGAACACTTAACTTTAACGTTTGGTAGCATCCTAAGTGGTTGACTGTTTTTAGTCAGTGCAACACAAATGATCTGTTTGAAAGGTAGTGTTGGTCTAGAGGAATGACTAATACAGAGCCACCAAAACCAGATCAGTTGCTCAAGTCTGTCATGAATGGATGTAACAGTCACTTCCTGTTAATCATAAAGGCAAGTGCATTGTTAAAACCAGCTAACCAACCAGAGGAAGGAAACCTTTCATCAGAGATTTGTGTTCTAAGAAGTATAACTCCTTATTCTGGCAAAATGCTGACTGCCTGGTTTCAATTCTGCAGATAAAAACAATCTGAGTTTTTCCCCTTTGGTTCTGTCGTGCACAAAGCTTTGGCAGAATTGCCCTTGTAATCAACAAAGGGAACCACATTGTAGTATTTAGCACAGAAGTGGTTTGAATACCTTTTTGATGATGTCTTTTATTGTACTTACCTCTCTAGCATTGAAGACTCCTGCTGTCTTTCATGAGCAGATCAGAAGCCTGGAGAGAGCCAGGGTGAGACACCCACAAACAAATTCTAAACATTAGTCAAGATTTAGTTATTTTAAAGGCAGAAACCCTACATTGTTCTTATGATTTATTCTGTTCTATTTATTTATGTACCAAGAAGTAATAATTAATTTTTACTTGACCATTTACAAACCTCACTATGTCCTTAAGTCTAAACCAGGCTTTTAAACCCTGCACTTTCTGGATTGAAATATTTCAATGACCTCTTTTCAGATAGGTTACCCTTCATAATGTCTCAATCCAAAGGCAGTCTAGACTCTGTAGCTTCATCGTGAAAGAATATGTCCAGGCTGCTGTAGTCATATGATGAATATGATTATATGTGACATCATGAAAATGGGAATTTTGAAAAGACTTAAAAACCATGTTTACTACCAAAAGGTCTGTTTTAAGGTTATGCATTGCTGCAGGTTATTTCACTGGGCTGATGAATTTTAGAAAGTAAGCATTAAAATAGAGTGTTTGTGTGTGTGTGTGTGTGTGTGTGTGTGTTTGCTACTTCACCTTTGTCAGACTGAAAACTTCCTGAAGCACAAGATTCGTAGTAGGCCTGAGCGTGCAGAGCTGGTTCGCATGCACATCCTTCAAGGTAACCACACCGCCAGCTATTATCTTTGATTTGCTCCAGATAATCAGCTTTTAGAGCATTCTTAGAAAAAGTGCAACAAGATGAAATGTACTTTCGATAAAATCATGCAATGTGTAGTTCTATGTCCTAGAATGCATTTATTCATAAAGAACAATGTTCTATCTGAACTACTTTAGACTCACTGCTGTGTTTCAGAGACCCAGGCAGAACCTTCTCTGCAAGCCACCCAGCTGAAGCTTAAGAGAGCTCGACTGGCCGATGACCTTAATGAAAAGATCGCCCAGCGGCCTGGTCCAATGGAGCTGGTAGAGAAGAACATCCTACCTGTAGACTCTTGCGTTAAGGAGGCCATTGCTGGTAAGCAATCGTACAATATGTGTGCAGCCATCTTGAATTGTGAGGTTCATTGTCTTTGCACAGGGGTTTAGAGCATGACTTTGTGCTTTGTTTTGTGCTGCTTTCACAGTAAGTGAGATGAACTTTCAGAAGACACTGGATGTTTATAACTTTGATGAAGACAGTAGTGAAGCTCTGTCCCCCGAAGATCCAGCCAGTCAGGAATCACAGTGCTCTGTCCCATCCCCAAAGGAGGCTAAACTGCCTGAGATCTCCTCTGCTTCCCAGAGCCCTGGTTCCAATCTACAAGTAAGGCGCAGAGAACTCTCTCTGTTTGTTAATTCTCCAGGCTAGACTGTTTGCACTAGATTCAGACCCATAATATGGCTGGCAAATTGTGACCACAGACATATTTGCATCATTTGCAAAAGTATAAACAATAAGATACTGATTGATACTGATAAAACACACTGGGTGATGAGGAATTTTTGTATAAGAGAAGACATTTGGTTTATGTGTTTTAGGGGGTTTTTTTTGTTTGTTGATTTAGTCATTCAGCCAGAACATCCTTTCTTCCTTAATCTAACACTTTAGCTGTAACAACACTTTATCATTGTTAACAAACTAACTACTCACCTTGTTTTCCTGTAAGTACATCCCCAAAACTTCACTCAGCCTCCTCAAACTGCATTCAGGTCTTTACTAAAGTGGTGAGGGATTCCTTTATATGGTTTAGTGCCATAATGGTTTGTTTTTTGGCAATGGTATCCTCACAGCTCCAGCAATAACTGAAGAAATAAGTATTTTTACAGAAGCAGTTTAGGTGACTGCCTTTTAGTGCTTGTCAGCAAAGACTACTAATGCTCTAAACCATGTAGTTTTTATCTAAAACTTAAAGCTATGTCAGCTTCCCCATGCACTTGTGGCATGCATTTAATTTCAGCTCATGCCTGCGTTTCTCTGTGGTGTAGCATTGGCTACATTTTTGTAGTTTCACCTCCTTTGTGTTTTAAGTGACTTGGCCATGTGGTTTCTGTCTTTCTTTTATCTTAGCTCTGTCCACCTACAGCTCAGAGGTCAGAGTTTCTCATCCAAACACCAGCAGAGAATCAAGCAAACACTCATCACATTGCTGCTTCTCAACTAGTCACCCATGCTGTCACCATAAAACCTGGTCCCACCCTTGTGAAGGTGAGACATACACTCTGATGTTATTTCCTGTGTTTTTCTTTCCTCAGCCAATGGTCAGTGACTCATCACTGACAATACGGCCTCATTGACCTGAAGGGGGTCTTATTATCACGTTTAACCAAATGATGAACAGTATAATAATAATGTTTTCGAAAAGTAACTGCTAACACTTGATCACTGCTGTTTTACACATTTCAGTGTTCTTTTCGAGAAATAAAGTGGAGCAATCCACACATTTAAATGGGTCCATTAGAGGCACAAACACACAACAACCACTGGTGCGTCACTAAGATTTGACTCTGTTTGATTTATTTTGGAAATCGGCAAAATGTTTTCATTGCTCAGTTTTGCCATTTAGAAAATCCAGATAGTCATAAATAAACTTCACCTTTTGTGATTTGCCTCCTTTGATCTAGTCTGCTTTCTGTAAGGCTGTCTTTATACAAACAAACAGTGCTGAGATGTCTTGTGAGGACTCTGAAGAAGGGGACAGTGATACTAAACAGGCTGTCACAATGAGAGCAGCTTAAGAGTGAATGTATCCCTGTTAGGAGCACTTTAGGCCAAAGTAAAGGCCCAAAAGACTAAAACTGGGGGACAACAGCAGCTGCTTTCTGTCTCCTGTTGGAGGTCAAGCGAAATGCTCACGCTCATTACATAGAAGAGTACTGATGAAAGCGAAGGCCCTAAAACCAAGAGCGAGGTAATAACTTCTGCATTTATCATAATCTGTACCCTTAAAGCATATTTGTTCTGAGAGCCATCCCTGCCGCCCTGGGGAGTGAATCTGAGCATCTGTGTTTGCACAGTGCAGCCTGAAATGATGTTACAACCGCTCAGTGGCTTTTGCCTCCCGCTCTCAAGTGCCAGAGCCATTTTATGTGTATCCTGCAGTTGAGCATTTCAGAAACAATGAGGGTCATGTCCGCCCCTCCATACATCCTGTTTCCCCATCCTGTCTTTTTAGGTAGGTGTTGACTTGGAGCCCACCTATTCAGCAGCCAGCATGTAAACGGTCTGGCTTTGCCCACAAATCTCTCAGTCAGGGGCTGCATTTCACTGCTGACAGGAGTGTTGGCACTGGCACTTAATCAGTCACTGCGTTTAACTGTGTGATTCCAGGTGTGCTTCGAAAAGGGTTCCTCCTAACTCAAACCTGCCCCACCTTCTTCCTCTGTTTCAGCAAAGTCAGCCCAAACAGCCAAATGAGAAGAACCGTAGCAAAAAGAGCAAAGAACCCAAGCCAAGGGTCAAGAAGCTCAAATACCACCAGTACATCCCGCCAGACCAAAAGCAGGAGCCCAGCGAGGCCCCTATGGATTCAGCCTATGCCAGACTCCTCCAGCAGCAGCAACAGTTCTTGCACCTCCAAATCCTCAGCCAGCAGCAACAGCACTACAACTACCAGGCCATCCTACCTGCACCTCTCAGGTGTGTGCTTGCTCTAGAAAATGCTGTCCATAAAGACTCTACTTCTGCATTTTATGGAGAAGTATTTGGCAAGCAATGAATGAGGGTGGAGGTTACCGAACAAGATTTTATTACTGCTAAATGGTTTGTGCTTGCATTCAGTCATGTTAAATAACAATAGAATTTGGTATGGATATTCCATTTCCATCACTCTTGGTTGGAGCTTGGTTCTCTTCCATTGCACACAATGTCAGATTCAGCACTAGAATTAAGCTTTTTAAGTGACAACCCTTGTCATTGCGAGGTCACAGCACAGCACACGTGAACCACAACGAAATTGGACCTCTGCATTTAACCCATGCACACAAACACCGTGCAGCAGTGGGCAGCTATTGAAAGCACCCGGGGAGCAGTGATAGGGACGGTACCTTGCTCAAGGGTACCTCAGGGCAACCTACTTGTGAGAGAATTGAACCCACAATCTTCTGATGCTGGGGCAACTCCCTAACCACTAGGCCACTGCTGCCCCTTTTTTTTTTTTTTTCTTCTTTTTTTTTTTTTTTCTTCTTTTTTTTTTACCTTGAAAAGAGATTGATTATTTCAGCAACAGCTGTTACGTAACACAGAGTGGAATGCAAACACTGCAAGTGCTGATTAATGGTTGCTGAATGCCACAGTTTCACCTATCAATCTGGCCTAACAGTACGTGTCAGCACCTCATTCCAAGTAAAGCAGTTCCTCACATTCTTTTACTCTTTGGCCCCTGTTTGTGCCAGATAAACTGCTATTGTATGAGATGCAGCTTGTTGATTGTGAGTTATGAGGATACAGGAAGTCCCCTCTTTCACTGGACTTCTCTCCTACCCTTCCCTGTTTCTCCTTATTGTTCCACAGGCCAGTTGCTGAGGTTCAGAACAGCTGCCCTAACATAGCCCTAGGCAGTAGTCAGGCTCAACCTGGTCCCATCATAGTGTCCCTGCCCAGTGCTGCCACTGTACGCCCTAACCACGCTATGAACAACCGGAAGCCTGGTCCACTGCCTGCCAACCTGGATGAAATGAAGGTGTGTCATATTGTGCATGAACAAGAGCATGATGTGCTTGCTGTATTCTCTGAATTGTAAGAAAGTTAACCAAAATTATACACGCCAGGGGATAGATATAATGATAGCATAAAATAATTTTTCAGACATTTTCAGCAGTGTGCCTGTGGATGATGATACTTAAGCACCATATAGAGGCTGGGAGAGTGATCTGAGCCAGTTCGAATCAGTTGAGCTGGTTCAGAACAGTTGAATGAACTTTTCCTTCTCTTTGATATTTCCTGATCAGTAGCTCAAGCGCAGCCTGTGGATTCACATTGTTATAAAATCAAATAAGATCATGGTAAGATGTAAGAAGGTAAATTTTAATCAGCTTTGCCAATAGCAGCTAGGAAGCATCACAGGGTAAATGCAAATAAGCATCAAGTTTGAAAATGAATGACTAACATTAGTCTGTTTGTCTTATCAAAAGCTTCTTAGTCTAATTTTCAGTATTACTTAAAAAATTGCAGCAGGAAGAAATTTGTATGAGAAGCTGACTTTTGCTTGGTGTATCTTTGTGGAGTTTAGTTTAGCTCAGCAAAGTGAATCCTGTCAGTTCACCATGTAGTCAAACTTACAAATAATCAGCAATTTACTCATACTCATCTGTAAAGTGTACTACAGTTGAAGCCACACACCATTAAGGAACTTGTCTGGGAATGAATGCGGAGATAAGCGAGCAAATCCAGGAGGATTTGCCAGAAAGCTTCAACTTTACCCCATACCATTGTTTGGCATCCCTCTGTAGGTGAAAATGCTAACTGAGACAAGTTTCACATTTCAATTAGTGAATGTCAAGGGGTGGTGGTGGTCTACTGGTAGGATACTTGCCTATGGGTCTATGGACCAAGTGGTCCCAGGTTCGAATCCCACATCTGGCACTACCACCACTGGGTCCCTGAGCAAGACCCTTAACCCTGACTTGCTCCAGGGGGACTGTCCCTGTAATTAGGACCTGGAAGTCGCTTTGAATAAGAGCATCTGCTAAATGCCGTAAATGTCAATGAAACAAAAACGCAAGTGCTTGAAGTGTGTTGGCAGGCATAGCATGTTCATAAGAACTAATACTGCCTCTGTGAAGGAACAGTTGCATAATGCAGCTTGACATGAGGTTGATTCCATATTTCTTACACATGCACAAGGTTAACTGGTTAATTATTAGCCACTGAGTAAAACTGAATTTGAACTGAAAAAAGCATTAGGTTTTTGTGCCTGAAAAGGTTTGTGAAGGCTGTCCCTTCAGACTGAGTTGGCTAACGCTGCTATCAGAGCTGTGATAAGCAGTAATGACTTCTGGGCTTTTACTTACTCATTTATTTTTTAACTCAATTTTAAAGTGTTAATATTTTGTCAAAGAAACATTGGAGTTTTTTTACATCACCATGGCAAGTGTGTGCCACCTGGTAAGTGGATGCAGTTTGATTAGAGGCATGTGTTTTTTGTACAAGAGTTAATGTATAGTGTTTAAGGAAGTGAGTGGTTTTAAAAAAAAAAAAAAAAAAAAGCAAAATGAGGAAACCAAACATGTCTGGAATGATCAGGGTTAAATAAAGTGAAAGTGACTATTTGTCATTGCGAAACACAGCACAGCACATAGTGAACCACAACAAAATGCAGCCTCTGCATTTTAGCCATACTCACACTGCGCAGCAGGGTGCAGCTATTTAAAATGCCCAGAGAGCAGTGATCGGGACAGTACCTTGCTCAAGGGTACCTCAGGGCCTACTGGTCTGGGATACAAACACATGACCTTCTGATCCTGGTGCCAACTCCACTAGGCCACCGCTGCCCCAAGATTGAACACCAAACTAAAATGTCAGTGGCATATACCTGTTTCTTAAAATATTGTCAGACCTAACTCTGCCTTTCTGTTAATCATATGAATAATATGATATTATGAGGAGACCATTAGCATATTACTGTACAAAAAATGAAGGTATATTAATTGCCTCAGGGGAGGCTTCTTAAATATTCATATGTGAGTTAATGTTCCTTACGTGATTATTAATGGCATGTATTTTTAGAAGAAAAATTTTCAGTCAAGACTTACTTTTAATCAAATGAGCTGCATTCTCACAGGTGGCTGAGCTGAAGATGGAGCTTAAGCTGCGAGGCCTCCCGGTTTCTGGTACCAAGACAGATCTCATAGAGAGGCTTAAGCCCTACCAGAAGTGTTCCATTGCTTCCAGCGCCAAACCAGCTGCAGCCACAGACACTATTGCTTCCCCAGCCGCCCAGCAACCTGAAAGCATGAGCACAAGTCCCCCAGTGTCTCCTGTACATTCAGAGGTTTCCTCGACCCCTATGGAGGAAGCTGTAGGGGAGTGTGGTTCTAAAACAGACTATATCCCATCTCCATCTCGGCCAGCAGCAGGCACATCACCTTCAAAGCTGGAGGACACGGAGATCAGAGTGTCTGATAAGGACCTCCGGCTCCATGAGAAGGAACGGCAGATTGAGGAGTTGATGCGCAAGCTGGAACAGGAGCAACGTTTGGTGGAGGAGCTGAAGATGCAGCTGGAGGAGGAGAAAAGGAGCCAGCAAGAGGTGACAGCGCAGCAGCCCAGCCCTCCAACCCATATCAAAGAGGAATATGACACATCCCCCAGCTACGGCTCAACACATGGTCCTGTAGCAGTGTCCCCAGTTGGCCCGAAGCACGAGGAATCTCAGACACAAGTGCACATAGCCCCAGTGCAAAACTTCTACATGAGTCCTCCACGGCAACTGCCACAGACAACCCTCACTGCTCAGCCAGGCTCCCATATGCTGCAGCCTGCAACCATCCACTTGAGCAGCACCCAACAGGTCTGTCTGAGCCTAAAAAGCCTACTTACTCGACTTATTATACAGAATAAAAAATAATACATGAGCGATGAATGAAGCAAGTAAAAACTTTGGTTTTAATTAGTAAAAAATAATTAAGATCAGTTTTAACGTAACAAATAGAACAAATATCTTTTGTTTTGGAATTATTGTTATTTTAATTGACTTAATATCGACAACATAATGCTATATTGCAAAAAGATTATTAAGCAAGTAGAGGAGAGGGAGCACTGATGGCAGGTACAGAAAAAAATCTTATTTGTTAGAATGTTCATTTTGTTAGTACCAAAATTAACTGTCTAAACATTTTTCAAATGGTTATTTGTATAATAATTTGTCTAAATGGATTTAATTCATTTTCACACCTCACCTGAACCAGCTGCATCTATTATAATATCTTATTTACTTAGATGATCTTAGATAGCTAAAGCTTCATTGATTTGATTGGTTTCCTGCATCACTCTCATAGTATTTTTATCTTTCTCTGTTCTAATCCTAATTCTTCTCTCCAAAGGCACAGCCAGTTCTCCAGACTCCAGCCCAAATGAAAACTCCACTACTGCAGCCATTGAAAACTGAGAGCAGCACATTTCAGCAACACACAAATCAGACTCATGCTGCTCCACAGGTAAGCGGCAGCAATCTACCACAGCACTTTTTAGCAGTTAAATTTGTTTTAATTTTATTTATTTGTTTGGAGCTTATCTCTGAAATTTTGAAATCCAGAAACATTAGTGCTCATCATTAAATCAGCACTTCAGTGTAAAGGTCTATTGTAGTTTATTTTCCAAGCCTTTTTTTTTTTTGCACTGAGTTTCCTCTGCACTTCATAAATCTTTTACTGCTCTTCCAATGACAGGGCCCAGTCCCATTTCTCAGGGACTTGGCTCAGACACTGAAATGGAAAGCTGGTCTCCTGGTGTGTTCCCAACTTATTTCCCCTGTTGCCAAGGCAATAGTAGCTCATGTTAGGCGATGAAATCCTATCCTAAAAACGTTCACCATGTACAGGAGCTGAAGCAGGTGTCGAGTGATGAATAGGTAGCACGCTCTGGGGCTGCGTGTGTGAAACTGCTCAGATGTTTTGCTCACACAGAAAACCTCACTGCTGAATGTTTGTTCCTAGATGATGGCACTGTGCACCAGCTCCGGCTTACAGCAGGGCCAGCTCACAAGTGAGGTTCCTCAGGGTTTCATCAGCAGCGCCCAGGAGTCACGCTCGCCCAGAATCTCTCCCAGACACACCACCCTGAATGGCCTCACCACCAAGGTAATCAGTCTTGATTATAACATAATGTATAAACTTAAAAATTAAGGGGTGTATCAACGCAGTGTGCAGTATTGTATTATTGTTTCATGTCTAGTGTTTGAGCTCATTGCTACAGCATTAGCTAAAAAATTAAATCCTGGCAAGATAAAGTGCCTCTTTAATTTTTAGTTTGTATACTGTGAAGAAACCAGTCTGAAAAGGTTAGACAAAGGTCCGCTGAGCCATTTAAAAGCCCCAGATATTGCACTTTTACTGAATTGAGACACTGTACTGTTTTCATTACATCCCTTATGAAAACATCACAGACGATTATTAAACAGGAAACAATGAATAAGGTTATTTACCAGCACGCAGAGCGGTACATTTAATTCCGTTTACCTAAGACTGAAAACTGCCCTCGGAGTATTGCTGTTGAGCTGTTAACCTTTACTTTAGCTTGTAAAAGGTTCATTTCTAAAGTAAGAGCAACATGTTTCCTTCCATTTAATTTTCTCATTGTTTTTTTTCCATGCTTTCAGTCTCCGTCCCCTTGTCAGACTTACATCCTCCCACGGTCAACATTCACCAATCACCACAGTCCTAAGAGCAAAGACCCACCTCGCTATGAGGAGGCAGTCAAACAGACCAGAGCCCTTCAAGCTACTATGCAGGTAAAATGAACTGCAGAGTCGAGGCCCAGTCAAGACACAGCTAGGTGCCTTTCATTTCTGTCTGCATATTAAACACTTTTCTTTCTCCAAGGTTCCTCCAACAACCAGCCAGCATATGGATGACTTGTTTGATGTGTTGATTGAGAGTGGAGGTGAGAAGAGTTGTTGTGTTTGTATTTAATTTACCAATTAACAGTTTTAGGTTTCAGAATCAGCATAAACTGTGCAATCAGATGGGGTAGAGTATCTGGTAAAGCTCTATGGATGGGGACTCAAAATACATAGAATTGTTAAATTCATGAAACAATGTGAAGAAAGTTTAAAGCTAAAAGACTGTAGTCATAAGGACCAAATGATGAACATCTTCCATCAGCTTGTAGTTGCCAATCATCATCTGTGAAAATTTGAACCTGAACACAGACCACAGCTGACATACATACTTTATGCATCTGCATGTTAGATCACATGTATTCATACGTTGTAGAAATTAGCATTGTCATTGGGGGTATTTGTGATGCAGGTAAAGATTAATATTAATATTTAGCAATGATGCTCTACAGCTCTTTGTAGTTTAATGCTTAATAGCAGCATTCTCAATTCCAGCACTTTCTGTAAAAAAAATAATGTCATAAAAGGGTGAGCACTGCTGTCAAGTAGTTTTTTTGCTCATATATATTTCAATTTTAAAGTAAATTTGTAATAAAAGGTAAAATGATTTTGTATCAGCGTTTACAGTCTACAGTTGTTATAGTCTGTGGTTTAGTACCAGGCCTTAAACGTATAGACACAGATTGCTTGCTCTACTAATTATTTTGAATTCATATCCTGTCTAGAAATCTCTCCCCTGATACAGCAAGATGCTCTCTCCCTGGAAAAGCTCCTACCTGTGACTGCCAGCATCACTACACTTCCCATCAACACAGCGCTGTCCCGGCCCCCCCCACAAGTCCAGGTAGCCCGCCCACCTGATCCTCCACCCAGCCTGGTGGCACTGGCCACGGATCACCAGCTTGAGGCGCTGCTCGAGGGCACGCTGTCATCCAACACAGAACCCCAGACTCTCCACCTGGTGGAAGAGCTGCACAGCCAGCTTCTTGAACAGCCTCATTCTCCAATGGACACCGATGAGCTGGCTTTCTCTGGCTCCCCACCCCCTTCCCTTCACCTACACGACACCAACCTGGACAACATGGAGTGGCTGGAACTGACCACACCTGGACCTACAGGCATCTCTGCCCCTGCTATTTTCTCCTCTGATTTCTTAGACTCTCATGACTTAAACTGGGACTGAAAAGAGCTAAAGAAACCACAGTCCCAGTGGACATTGAAGCAAAGACTGAGTCTCAAGGAAGCACTTATGGACGAAAAGAAGGGCCCACAGGCATAAAGAGAAGAATGGACAGTTGGCCTGTGCGTCGATGATAAATGAAAGTGCTGGATGGTTATTTACCCTTGGTGGTAGATTCAGTGAGATTGTAATGGTTCTCAGTACAGTACAGTACAGTCATGTCAACGGCATTGATTGTGGCTGCTTTTTTGTTTTTCCAGCTGATTGTGATAATACTGGTCAGAAGCTTAGACATGACCTGGTCAGTTGAACTCGTGCAGTGCTGACCATCTTTCAAGAAGGAAGAAGAATGTGGGACATTTTAGTTATTTTTTTTTCCAGTCTTCTCAAGGTAGTTTTGACTATCTGACTTTCCTTTTGTTGCTTTGGCAGCTCTCCTATAATGTTTGGAGAAAGACTTTGTCGAATGTTATAGATTTCTGTCCAAGCATATTTCAGATGTTATCCGATTACACTCTGTTCTAAGGAGTCAGAAGGAACGAGATTAGAAATGACACAAGCAATTGTTGTGCAGGAAAAAAATGTTTATAGTATAACAATCTAGTCAGCACAAGGACATTTATACAAAAAACATTTTATACATTAGCATGGTATGTTGCTGTAATCTAGTTCCTCATTCACCCTAAAGCAAACGCTGTCACTGAGACCAAAGTTTCTTTTGCTGCAAATGCCATGAGCTCCTGGGTTGTAGCAACTCAATGAGACAATGAGAGTAAGCTAGAGAGAGAATGCTCAGCTTGTCAGGCATAAAGCTCCTGGCAGCCATCTACTGCATCGTTTTTGGAAGCCAGCTTTAGGATGGGGCAAAGGTCTCGGTGAACTTGTTTACCAAGGCCAGCATGGGGCCACTGTACAGAGAAGCTCATAGTCTATTGCTCTGAATGGGGGCAAGCCAGGCCATTTTCTGCTCCAACAAAAGGGACTCAGCATAGTATCGCTTTGCCATTTGGGGTCCAGAGGGCACTCACTCCACCTTACACATCAGCTTAAATCAGTATTCATAGTATTGTTTGTTTTGGCCAAGGCCTACATTTATCAAGCATCATAGACTGGTGCCAGCGTTAGCCACAGTACAAACCAAATAGTTTATGCTTTAGAGGAGTGGATTTGAAATTTTGTGATATTGTGGAGGGTTAAGTTCAAATTTTAAAAGCTTGAAAGCTGGGCTGCTTAGTGCTGCCAGCTCTAGAGTGGCGAAATATCTGGCTGTTACTTTATTAAATTTCTTTTATTGCCTTTAATTGAATTGTGAAGGCGTTAAATATAAAACGGCCCTCTTTCGGTTCAAATTAAAATGATTTCCAGATATTTTTCCCTCTAAAACCTTCCCTAAAAGTGAACATATGGAGCATGCTGTGATGTGGCAGCTGAATTCAGTGAGCTCTTCGTTTCAGATCCAGTTTGTGATTAAGCTTTGATCTGGTTTGGTAACCGTCTGTGCCAATTCAGTACACTGGCCACAATCTCACAATCTCGCTGAAAGGATCAGTTGTAAGCTCAATATGAATTCTTTACAAATGTTTGCCAAAATGTAACACTCGTCTAGAATACACTTACTGAGTCACCTCTATACTGCCACACCTACAGACTGAGAATGTAATACACTGATTAAAGTTTGTTACTGGTCAGATATATTTAAGCCTTTTGCCAAAGACGAACTCTTCGAGGAGGCACATTTAGCTTTGTATTTGCTGCTTTCTCATCCGCTGTTCATAGAAACTAAAGCAGTCCACCTTCTGGTGAAAAATATCACTGTGGGTGCTCATCCTCGCAATAAATTCACTCTCCTGACTCCTTCTGAGAAGAGTCCTTTAACTGACATGTTCTGAAAGCCACAGACATTCTCATTTATTCTTTCTGTAAAGTTTTTATAGAAACCCATTAAGACCACGAGCAAACAGTTTTAAAAAATACACAAAGTTTTCCCAGCCAGTTCAACTCTTAAAGACACCATCAGGGATTTTGCAGACAATTCACAGTTCACACTAACAAGCTGTAGATGATTTATCTGTAGATCTGTGGAGTCTAAACTGCTGTTGGTTACAGCAGAAGAGGTGCATATGGAAACCAATTTTGAAAGGTTTTATTAAATAGGAACAAGGCAAATGTTCAGCGTTAAAACAGCCGACTGAGAGACTTCTAGTCAGATTAGATCTGGCAGATACACAATGAACCGTTTATAGTAAAGGCCGTGCTCATACTAACCCAGGATTACATTTCCAAAGGTTTGTGACCCTGTTCTGCAAAAACGAGTACATGCTGGAAAATAGGAAACCCTTTTTTTTTCCGATCTTGTTTTATATTTGCCATTAGAGTCTGACCTGGTAGATCTTTTTGCACAGTGTAAATATTGAATTTTATAAAATGCAGCACACACCGTGCAACTGTAAATGATGTTTGGAGTTACCACTGTACATATCATTACTTGTACATACAGCCTTTTGTGCCATTAAAATGTTTGTACTTCCAATTTTACTAGACTGTTTCTTTATGACCACTGACCCAAGATTTCACTGAAGAATTGTTAACTATTAACAAAAATAATTATTTTGAAGCTAATATCACTTTCACTTCAAGTCCCAGAAATTCTATTTTTTTTTATTCGTTACCAAATAAAAAGTCTAAAATTCAGGGTCTCAGGAAAAATGAGTAAAGTGAAAGTGACCGTCCTTGTCGTTGTGAAACGCAGCACAGAACAACACAACACAACGAAACTCAACCTCTGCGTTTTACCAATGCACACACGTGCAGCAGGGGGCAGCTGGGGAGCAGTGATGGGGAC
Source organism: Hepsetus odoe (assembly GCA_017165825.1). Lineage (NCBI taxonomy): Eukaryota > Metazoa > Chordata > Actinopteri > Characiformes > Hepsetidae > Hepsetus > Hepsetus odoe. Next base: position 16,931,179 of record CM029368.1, read on the forward strand.
GGTACCTTGCTCAAGGGTACCTCATGGCAACCTACTGTTGAGGGAATTGAACCCACAATCCTCCGATCCGGGGCAACTCCCTATCCACTAGGCCACCACTGCCCCAGAAAAACAATTATTGTAATGTAAAAAGAATTATTAAAAAAAGCTTCCAAGATTGGACTATTTTTGTTCCCCCTGAAGAGATTTAGAACTACTATAATATCAGTGCTGAACAGCAGTCAGATCTAGAAGCCAGAATGCTTTAAGCTTCATGTGAAGCTCATATCCACAAGTCATGGAATCTGCCTTAAGATGAAGCCATATGATGGTCCCACGTCCTTGCGGTTCCAGACGCACTCAGGTGGCTGCAGGGTGAGGGCTTCAAACCAGTGTTCCTCCAGGAGCACAAGCCCTCACAGCTTTTTGCACCTGTGTATCTGACTGCGACACTTGGGGCACTTGTGGATGACATCTTTGAAGGTGTTGATGCAGAATGGAATGAGGCAGCAGCCAGCAACGCAACTAGAGAGTAATCAGAAATGAGAACATGCAACAGCATTCAGATGTGACATCAAACAGTTGCACTCAAGTCACAGATGCTTCAAAATGGTGACGTGCAAAAGTGTGCTTTGAGCGAAAAATGGTTTAAGTTTTTCAAACGTTTGTCCTCTAACTCTCCAGTGACATCTACTGGTCATCTGATCGTGATCATTCTGCATACAAAGTGAAGTTCAGTTCTTCTCATAATGATGAAAAAATTTATTAAGTAAATAAAAATATATAAAAGGAGCTTCTTGTTTCAAGTATAAGTTAATAAGGGAGAAATACTGACTGGGGGATTCAACTGTAAGTTAGGGACCATTTATTAAATAACCCATTTATTAAACAATTTAACATCAGAGAAGATACTGGTACATGGGTACATTCAAAGTTAGTCACTGTGATTGTGGTCAAATTTTCCATCATTTTATTTTGAATGAAAGATTTTTTACACCATGCTTGGCGTTCTTTAACTGTTTAACTGAACCGTATTTCAAAGCAACATGTCAAATATCTGCATTTGGAAAGGTGATCCTGGTTTAAAGTGATCATCTCTCAGCCCAAAGTAGTTGCTTAGTCAAGACATGCTGTGTCACCTTCATTAAAACAAATAGCTTTTCTTTCAGTTTTTCAGTGTTTCTGACACTGATGGATGAAAGTATGTCAGTAATATCATCCATCTCAAAGCCTAAAATTGATTCATATTTTGTCCATTTTTTATGAATTACTTCTATAATTACTTCAGCCTCACACAAAACTAAAGCTGTTCAGACACGAAACATTGACTTTTCTCACGGACTAGATTTGGAGTGAGAGGAACATTGTGTATGTTGGATTTTTATTGTTGAACTAAAGCTTTAACCCTCAGAGATCCAGGGCACCATCACAATAAAATAACACTGATATCCCTGAAAGGCTTGAACAACTAAAATCTTTTAAAATGGAATCTTTAAAAATGTTTTTCAAAACCAGTTAAAGATCACATTCACACGTACTGAGCAGTACCTCTGCTCAAAGATGCTGTTTGAAATTCAAATCTTAGGTTTTGGAGTCAGTCCAATATCTAGCTGTAATGTTTTCTTCAGGAATGTATATATAATACTTGTGTTCTATTTGAATATGTAACATTTGATTCATAAAGTATCACAAAGGATTAACCCATTTATTTAAGTCATGTACAAAAGGCTTTCTGAATGTGTATCAAAGGGTTAAGAGGAACTCAATCTGTACAGTTAACCTGAGTGATGACGAGAATGAGAACTTTGGTGATATAATTACACTCACCATATGCAGGTGCACACCAGACATACCAGCCAGGTTGTGCTCCCAGAGATGGCGGTGATCTCTGTGGTGATGTACTGGTGACAGTAGGGGCACTGTGTTGGAGAGGGTCGCGGGGGTAGTTTTTGCACATCAAGAATCACCTGAGGAGCTGAACCAGATACGCATGTTGCATTTTTACTGTCGAGAAGTTGTTATATTCATGTGAATTTTTTTTCAGTTTTACATATCAGTTTTATATATCAGCCACAGCATTAAAACCACTGACAGGTGAAGTGAAAAACATCTCGATCCAATGGCAGTCAAGAGGTCAGTAGTTAATAAACACTGCTAACAAAGACCCGCCCCCACTAGACTGTTCTGGAGAAGCTCTGCCTCCACAATTTACCTCTTGTCAAAGTCACTCAGATCCTCATACTTGCCAATTTGACTTTCTTCCTACATGGAAATTTCAAGAATTGACTGGTTAAAATCTTCAACCCCACAACTAGTGAGCACTGCTAACACCTTCACAGGTCTCACTGTTACGATACCAATGTTATTCACTTCCCCTGTCGTTGGTTTTATTTATTATTTATCTATTTATTTATCAAGACTTTTTTTTTGGTTTTTTTTTTATGGGGTCAAATGGATGTGGTTGTCAAGTGGCTGCACTTTCTAATGAAAAACCTCAAGCAGGTCTTACAATGAATTACCACAGACTGCTTAGAACTAGAGAGTGGACGAAGTGAGAGAAACACCAGACACCTGGTCACACATTTATCAGCAATAAGAGATTGAGGAGAGAACTATTCAAAAATAATCCTCTTCAAAACATGCAGACACCATCACGGAACACTCTGAAGCAATAGTTGTGTAAAACTCAAGTTATCAATTTACACTTCAAATTAAATTAGATTTTAATCTTATGAAAAAGCTGCCTGTTTGTTTTGGTATCCATGATCAACAGTAAAAACTTAAAAACTTCCCTTTTTTAATGACAGCTGCAATTGCGCTTTTATGTGACAAACTATTTTCCGACATCTTATCATGCTTGTGTTGACAAGAAACTAGGCATATATTGGCTTGTAATTAATTAGACATATAAAAATAGGCTCCAACAGCGATTGTGTACTCCTGCATAATCCTGCTTAAAGGAACTAAATAACAATGATGCACACACTCATTACATCATTACAAACACATACCATACAGGTTCACCCTGATTCTGTTCATGGCTGCATGACAACAGATGGGCAATGGATTCTACACCTTTTTAGTGGGTCTACAAAATAGAAAACATTTCTTTCTGTTTTAATAAAATGGTTGGTGATTGTAATCTAACAAGACTGTTAAGCCCAGTCCTGAAGGCCTGCCCAGGACTGCAGTAAAAACTAATATTTGAAGAGCAGTGTGAAATCCCAATACACCCAGTCACACAGACCCTGTTTTACCATCAACAAAAACTGTTAACTGTTTTGAAACAAGGTGCTGAAATATTTCTGCACAGCACTTCTTATCTGCTACGTATATGATTAACTTAATTATACATATTATACTATATATGTAAAGTTATATGGCATCTCAATTATTCTTCATCCTACTCTTGGAGAACTCTACTCCTAAACCTAAACAATGAAAGATGAATGAAGAAGCAAAAGTAAATCCTTGATTGTTCATTGCAATCAGGAAAGAGGCCAATAAAGAATTACAGTGAGGGCTTGTGAGGATTTTCACCTCATATTGGCAATAATAAGGTAAGAAAAAATATATATAATGTGTTAAACTCTAAATATTTTAAGATCTTCCACAATTTATTTTTCAGAAGTGCTTTCAGTGTAAGATCTGTGTTAATTGGCTATTTACATTCAGTGAACCAAACTGGAATCAAGATCCTTATTTCATTAAGTGACCAAAAGTAAATTAACTCTCATGAATTTTCTGATAGCAGTTTTGCCTTTTTCAGAAGCTTTTTGTCTTACAAATAAAATGATGCATTATTAGTGTCTTTAGACATTAGCATTGATTAAGGCTATAATCTAAAAACTATCCAGAACCATTAAACCTTTTTTAAAGGATCGAACTCTATAAATAGCATGCCAGACAGTTCACCTTTGTGTTTTATTTAATCTGAATGTCTCTAGCTGACACATTTTATTGAGCATAACTGACCTCTAAAGTCAACCTTGCATTGTTCAGTGGATTTTTTCCCCCTTTACTAGCATTACACCAAATGGATTTGGATTTATTGCTTCGTTCTATAACTGCAGAATATGTCGTGGTATTTCTGCTCATTTGTCCACTATCTACAGAACAGCCACTTTGTGTCCAATCACATTCAGAAAAACAGATGCACTTTCTGAATGTAACTATTTTCATTTCAAGGTCATCTTTATACTGCATTGCCAAGATACTGATGAATGCATTAACAATTCACAGTTGGGCACTCTAACCTGGGAAAGCAGGCGGCTTCTCCACAAAAAATATTTTACTACCAAATGATGAAGGTGTGGCAGGTCCATCAGATGGTTCTATTCTAAAAGTGCCCCCTATAAAACCAAGCAACACAATGTTATAAGACACAGAAACATGAAGTCACATGAAATCATTGGTGAAGATGAGCAAATGGCACCCAAGTCTCCAAGCTAAACACACATTCAGTGCAAGAAAATGTATACCTTCAAGTTCATCTTTCTTTCTTTGTAGTTCTTTCTTCTTTTCCGTAAGCTTGTTGAGTTCCTCTTCAATCTCTTCATACTCTTCTTTGCCACTTAATTCTACACATTGGGTTTCCAACAATGACCATGTCGTTTTCAAACTTAATAAAAAACACTTCAACAGCTACATCCTCAAGCCATTTTATTACAGTTACAACTTCCAAACTGCGATACTCACCTTCTTCATGAAGCCCGGCATTTTTGCGGAAGTCCTTCAGCAAACTCAACAAACTCAATCTGTCATTGAGCTGTTGTCTGCGTAATGAAAGCACCTGCAGTTCTGTGCAGATAGTTTCCAGTTGCTCCTCGTTTGATGGCAAAGGCATGTTGACCACTAAGGGCAGCAAGCCTAGCTAACCAACTACTGTCTCCTTCTCACAGTCCCAAACCCCTAAAACTGTTCATGCACAGCCTTGTCAACTGACACCTTCAAAAAAGTGTTCTAGAAGTCCAGCTAGACAAGGGAGTCATCGGCAGCAAAACAGTCAAAACACCAAAAGCAACAAACGAAAAGTCTTAAGAACCCCGTAATATACAAATAAATAAACTAATACTCAACCTCAGAAGCTTCATCTGAGACAAAAATTCCACAGTCCAAAAAGAAGAAATTTGATAGAAATGTATGGAAATATACAAATAAAAAATAATAACACCACCTGAGGGGGAAAAAACTACTGACATTCAGCGTCCCTGATGCTGGCTGTGGAACGTCTGATGTTTAGTGAGGAAATAAATGTCATGTGACAAGACCAGGAACTTGGTGATAGCATTTAAAATCTGTGGTTGAATGTCCATCTGTTTTCCCCAAGATCCAGCCTTCTGGAGTTTGCAGATTCTCATCACACTTAATAACATCTAAAAACAAAACAAAGAAAATGATAAAGATTTAGTATGACTCCCTGAACAAAAACCTGACAGATAAAATAATGTTAGCATTCCCATTTGGATCCATTTTTTTTCCATTTGGCTCAAGGTAATTTTCCTACTTGGCTGGGTATTTTGTATTTGCATGTACATGCAAATGTCTCTGTTAATAAAGCAGCCATCAAAAACCCTGCATTTACAGTTTTCTGCCATGCCGTTAAAACCACAAACAGGTCAAGTGAAATAAATTGATTATCTGTGCAAAGGCACCTGTTCCGAGGTGGTATACAGCCAGTTCTTGAAGGTTATGAGTTGAAACCAGGCAAAACAGGCATGTGTAAGAAACTGAGAAACTCTGATAAAAACCAAACTATAATAACTGGACAACTGAGTTTGAGCGCTCTGTCAAAGTGTAAAAACAGTTCAGGTTTGAGGAAAATTAAAGTTCAAATTTCTCAGATCTTAATTTGGTGGCACAAAGGGGATCTGAACATTTTTGCACAGTTCAGTTTAATGTCTCATCGGTGTAAATAAAGAACAACTTATTTTATTTGTGCAAATGAAGCAACGGGATAGTCCATCAGTTCACCTGATTTTATTTTCTTTATTTATTTGCCAGTTTCTTCATGAAAGTCACATCATCTCTGTTCCTGATTCCATACCTGATGATAGAAAGAGATGAAAGCAAGCTGAGTTTAATCATTTAAAAATGGATTTCAGTAATAAATCTACAGAGATCAAAGTTTAACATATCTTTGCAACTGTTTAAAAGTTTCAGTTGAAGATGACATAGCTTCACTGGCAGGGCAGCGGTGGCCTAGTGGTTAGAGTGTTGGCTGCATGATTGGAAGGTTGTGGGTTCGAACCCCTTCCCAATAGGTTGCCCTGTGGTACCCTTGAGCAAGGTGCCGTCCCCGTCACTGCTCCCCAGGTGCTTTCAATAGCTACACAGTGTTTGAGTGTGTATGGGTTAAATGCTGAGGTCCAGTTTTGTTGTGGTTCACTGTCTGCTGTGACCTCGCAATGACAAGGGTTGTCACTTTCACTTTTTTTCTGCGCATGCTAGTATTAGTATTAGTAGTATTAGTAAGGGTGAGCATGATGGGCACAACAATAACAGAATCCAAATGTTCAAGGAAATAATGAAAAAAAAATTTTTTTATTTTTATTTGCCAGGGAGGTGTTTCTGAGCCAATGACACAATAAATAGTTACTGCTTTTTTAAAACCGTGAGAGAATTAATTCACCGACATTTAGCAAAACTTTTCCTGATCCAGAAATGCATGCAAAGAATCATTGCAACCATGAAGTAAACTTTGGTAATGCCCTCAGAGGTAGCTGACCTCATGGTCAGCACGTGGTCTGCACTTTTTTGAAGTTGTGGTCTAGAAATGCAGTCCATCTAGACTTCTGTCTAGCTTTTGGAGCAAAGCTTCTGATGAGCTTTTAGAATTTTTTTTTTTTTTTTGCATTGGTTCTAAAACATCAGAAATGATACATAGTTAAACAGGATATTGCAGGGTACTGATGTTAAAAAAATCCATTTGCTTGTACTTACTCCTTTAATTTCCTTCTGTCATCCTCTAATCTTTCTCCATTAAAGAGTAAGTGAAATGCTCGCCACACATATTTCCTTAAAAGAAAAAAAAAATTGAGGTTTAAAAGTGATGCAATCCTTCCAGAATGAAATATACACAAGACTTAAAGAAAAATCATGAAAACATGAACTTTTTTCCCAAAAGACAGGCTCACCAGCTAATGTGTTTTACACCTCCCTCACGTTGCTGCTTGAGCTCCATATACCTCTGAATGGCCTTCTTGAGATCCAGCACAGTAGCGGACTGCACCACCACAATGGCTGACAAAAAAGTAAAAATATGTTATACACTCCTTAAATATATTACATGTTTATTTCATTATCTTTTTTTTTTTTTTTACGTGCAACATTCTAATCACATCAGTCTGTCCCTGCAATAACCACAGAAATCACAAACATTCACATTTTTGGGCATGTGAACTCTCAAAATTAACTGGAATGTGGTCTGATTTTGGTTTACTTCAAGCCCTGTGGATTAAGAACATGAACTGTTCTGGATTTGCCTAGTGATGAGCCACTATTTGGTCCATTGGACTGAGTTTTGTTGTAAAACTTTTCACAATAGGCAATTTATTTTTACTGTCAGGTGGCTTCATGGATTCACTGACTATTTTGTTCATAAGAATGAACTCACGCATGACTTCACCATCGGCTTTACAGACACGAACAGTCATGGCCTGGCCATATTCCAGAGCCACTTGAGAGTTTACCTCCTCCAGAGTGACCTACAATGGAGATTTAAAATCAAGATCAAAGATCTTAGATCAAATCCATTTAAACGGAAAATAACTTTGCAGTTTTACCATTTTACAATTTACACTTTTTCCAATAAGGGGTTTTATTTTTGCTGCATCAATTATCTTTAAGTTAGTATTACAATATGTGCATAAAAGCCTCAATCACAAACCTGAATTGGGAGATCACACAGTAGAGGATCCTGAACGATCAGAGCCAACCCTTCTTCAAAGATATCCAAAAACTCAGAATGTGGCAAAGCCTCCTCGTCTTCCTCTTCTTCCTGTTTCACAACCCCTTCACAACATTCTTCCTTCATTTCATCCTCATGCATTTTCTCTGTTTGTGCCTCTACCTTTAGTTCTTCATCCATTTTGGAGAAAACCTCAGATAACTATTGATCTTGTGAATCTGAGTAAATTATCTGAGGAAAAAGAGTAAACATTACTACTATAAACTACTGCAAAGGATCTTTTGCAAAATATCTCACAATCTGAACATTAATTTTAAATATTTCAAATGAGTGTTGTGAATATTTCTGCATTACTGAAGTATATATATATATACACACACAGTACTGTGTTATAATTTTAGGCAGGTGTGAAAAAATGCTGTAAACAAAGAATGCTTTCAGAAATGGAAGTGTTAATCATTTATTTTCATCAATCAACAAAATGCAGTGAATGAACAAAAGAGAAATCTAAATCAAATCAACATTTGGTGTGACCACCCTTTGACTTCAAAACAGCATCAGTTCTTCTAGGTACACTTGCACACAGTTTCTGAAGGAGCTCGGCTGGTAGGTTGTTCCAAACATGACTGTGTTTCTCCTCCGTGTGACGTTGATGATCATCAGTACCTGTTTGGTAAAACTGGTTGATCATACACCGACTATAATCCTACAGAATCCCTGACTTTGTGCGAGTGTACCTAGAAGAACTGATGCTGGTTTGAAGGCAAAAGGTAGTAACACCAAATATTGATTTGATTTAAATTTTTCTTTTGTTCTCTTACTTTTGCATTTTGTAAATTGATCAAAATAAACAACCATTATTTATATTTCTGAAAGCATTCTTTGTTTACAGCATTTTTTCACACCTGCCTAAAACTTTTGCACAGTACTGTATATAAAAAATATTAAAGCACAGCTTTGTGGCTAATATGAGCAAGCTCTCGGAAAAAGGATGAGAACGGAGAGAAAAAAGGACAGTTTTAGTCACCAATAAGCGTATATTAAGTTCGTCTACTGACTCTCAATGCTTCGCTTTACTGAGAGCTCATTTCCTACATAGAAGTCTCTTAACTCAGAAAAACATCTCACATAAACAAATCTCTGGGCTGCTGTGAACAGACGCGAAGACAGTAAACTGTATTCACGCCGCGCGGTGTCCATCTCTTATCCGGTCGATAGGAAACAAGATTCAGGAAAAATAGATACCGCAAAGAATTTACAGGACCAAATAAGCCGACCGAGCGCACTTCAATTACAGTATAGTATAGTTTAAATTAAAATATTTTAGGGAACATTGAATTATAACGGAATTAATTGTATAAAATACATTCTCATTTTTGGCCAGCGGCATAAACACATTTGTGTTTGTTTCCCATCGGACCAATTACTCGGGTACATTTGCGGAAGTAAGTTGCTGGGAGCTTAAAAGCAGATGTTTCTGTGTTGCAGCTTAATATAAATGACATACGGAAAATGCTGTTGTTTTGCCCCACGTGTGGAAACGTGCTGATTGTCGAAGAGGGTCAGAGATGTTACAGGTTCGCGTGTAACACCTGTCCTTACGTCCACAACATCACGAGGAAGGTGAGCTGCTGTAGGCGCTTAAAACTGCAACTTTCCGCCGTCATTTTATTCATACCGTGCTCTTTACTGTGTTACTGCCATTTTTATCTACTCAGGTCAACAACAGAAAGTATCCCAAACTGAAAGAGGTGGACGACGTGCTCGGGGGCGCAGCTGCCTGGGAGAACGTGGACTCAACAGCAGGTAGGAAGAAGAAACCGTGAACAGAACTTGTCAGAGATCATGGGGACAGGAGGGACACTGTCCAGTCTGAATAGAAATGGTCATAGACTGTCCACCATGTAGTTCAGGGTTAATTTAGTCTATTTCAGTTGCACTGTGTAGTAAGGACACTGTTTTGTACAAATCTGCTACTTTGTGATTCAGATCAGTACAAGTTGGATCTACACATTAGTTTCAGAACCAAGACCCATTAAAACATCAAGCTTAGTATAGAAGGCCTGAAAATCGTGCACGTCTCATTAAGATTGAAGTATTCTGCCCTTTTCTTCCGTTATACCCAGTTGATTTGATTTCCCCAACTCGTGTATGTTTATCTTCAGAACCTTGTCCGAAGTGTGAGCACCCAAGGGCCTATTTCATGCAGATTCAGACCAGGTCTGCTGACGAACCCATGACCACTTTCTACAAGTGCTGCAGTCTTCAGTGCGGCCATCGCTGGAGAGACTGAGGTGGAAAACCGTTGGATGGACTGGTTATTTATTGATATGCCTCAAAGACCAACTCACTTAGGCAGGCCTTACTGTTCTGTTGTGGAAACATCTTGATCCTTAACGTGAGTTGTGTGCTTTAGACATAAGATGTGCTCTGAAAAAAAAAGGAATTTATAAACTTATACAATGTAGAACAAGCTTATTTTTTAGTTCAGTGTGGGATATCCAGTATGGAAGGGAATCTTAAAAGCAATTGGTGGGTTGATGAGTCATTTTTGAACAAGAAAACAAACGTCAGGCTTAAATGGAGAGTGCATTTAACAAGTGTATACTTTAAGTTAAATTAATGAATAAAGTGACCACTCATGTTTGTTTTTTAATTCATTTATTATTGTTAAATTAATAATTGTATACAGTTTGTTCTGCTTTACATACATAGGGCAATTCCGGTATCGAATGGCAACATGTATTATGCCACAAACTACTGAAGTCATTGATCTAAAGTTGATGCATTCCTGTAACAAAGCTTTACATCTAGTCTTGTCTTCCACAGCGTCAAGCCACTTTACAAAGCACTGTAGGCCTACAGGGTTCAAAAGCAAGTTTGATTAAAGGGAATCAGCTCAGATTGTGCAAGTAGTCTTGAATCCAGAAGAGCATGCATACTATTTCGCATTGGATTGTTTTTCTTCACCCAGAGGCATCCATGTGGTTATTTTTTTTGTTTTGTTTTTATATGTACAGTATGTTCATGCTGGTATCTAAACACATGGAAAAGTGCCTTAAGATAAAATCAGGTTTGGTGATAAAATCCAGCAGATGATGGAACACAGGGTCTTTGGAACAAATTTCAATCCTGTTCCCCCCCCTTTTTTTTTTCTTTCTTTCAGAATTGGACTTTTTTTTTAGTGCATATCAGAATAACATGCATGTTGCATTTCTTGCATAAAAAGGAAAACGTGTAAAAGGTGGCAACTCGCACAGCTTAAATAATTCATGAGATGACAAAAAAAATTGCTAAGAACTATAGCGATAAGGTTAGAAACCACAAAAAAAGTTGTGGAATAATAGAGGGGGCTTATTTTCATGAAGGATGGAAAAAACAACTGACCTATGACCAGTGAACTGTTCACTGCAACAATTTTGTCCCATCATAGATGAAGCTAAAATTCTTACATTTGTAAAGATTTTTTTTTCCTGTGGACACAAACCAACATTTGCATGCGGCTTTAGTCCCGTGACCTCTTTAAAAAAGCAGACTTCAGATGCTAAACATATCCCAGTCATCCAATTATGTTGGGTATAAGAGTCAAATTGTGTAAATTAAATTTTTCATTGAATTCTGTTAAATTCCCATGGCCGGCAGCAGACAGCAGCAAAGCAAATGGTTAATCTGCTTTGGGTTCAGAGGCCGAGACCAGTGAGCAGCACAGCAGGGCCATATGGGACATATGGCCAGAGAGTCTAGTGCGAGATTAGTGATGTCACACAGAACGCTGACCACCGCCTCTGACAAAGCAGCTTTTCTTTGTGCCCCCACTGCTGGACATGCTTGCTCTGAGTAACTGCTTTTTCAAGAAAAGGAAAAAAGAAAAAAAACCTTCAATGAACTTTATCAAAATTAATGATTTAAAGATGCCAATAATAAAAACTCTTTAATAGCTTATTCATTTGTAGGGCCCCGTTTGGACATTCAGAAACTGCTCGGCCTAATATAATCCCAAATGTCATGTAGTAAAACCCTGAAATGGCTCACTGAAGATGTAGAACGGCTGAGGAACACAAGTTGTTTTATATGATTCACAGTTTAATAGGACAGCAAATGCAGCAATGAAATGTACCACAAGCGCCACAAACAGGACGGAAAGTGTAAATTGCACTGAGAACATGGAGAATAGTATGCAGAATCCATCTACTGTTTCTTTTATTATTACAAAGGAGCAGATTAATATGGACAGGTTGCATTACATTTGCTAACAGCTTAAGAAACCTTTCATGAAAAAAATTGCACAACTCTACACAAGAATGTGTGTTCAGCGATCACTGAGTGCACCAAGTCTTGGAAACCCAAACAATCAGAGTGGTAAAAGAAGGTCATGCTTCTGATACCAGCACCTCAAAACTCAAAACACAAGCATTAGTATTCACATGTAGAAGGAATATCATAAATCTGTAAGTGAGACTTCAGACCTTGGTCAAAACTTTCCAAAAAACAAAACACAGCCAGTACAGGCTGCCATGTTAACATGTTAAAATAATGTAACATAAAATATAGACTTCAAAATAAATGCAATTAAAAAAATAATAAATGAAACTGACCCTGACGTGGACTTCAGCGTTCAGTTATGCTACTCTGTTAAGTTCACATATGAGACTAATAAAGTGACCATTTTCATTCCCTTCTCACATGACCATATGCCACAAACTATGTTTCTTCATGGATACAAAAATCCTGATAGTAATTCCACAATTCATAATTTAGCAATGCTTACATTGTATATGTGCACTGTACCGACACATTCCCTTCTTCTGAGGTTTGTTAATATATTCCCTCTTTTTTTTTTTATTTTATGAATCTTGTGTCAATAACCAAACACAAGTCCCTGTACACAGATGTGGAAGTCAGTAGCTATTTACAGTGACCAATGAACGGACCTATTAAACATAAAATCTGGGTGTCCAACTGGGGCTAAACGAAGCACAGCACACAGAGCAGAAATGGAAAACAGAAAAAGCAGCAGAACTCACACGAGTGAGCCACTGGGGGTGGTGTTCCGAAGGTAGGGGAGGGTGTTAGCATATGCGTTTGTATGTGTAGATGTAGCCCTTGCAGTTGGGGCAGGTGTGTGTCACATCCTTGAGGTCATCAATCAGACATGGGATCAAGCAGCAGCCTAGATCACAACTGTGAGAAAAAGGAGAAAGAAAAAAAAAAGGTAATCAAGTTAAGGAAATCACGAGGTCGATCTTTGCATCTTTATACTGTATAGACTGAAAATATATATTTACAAAGTGATGCTAAGGAGCAACAAGGGAAAGTTCATGGACTAAAAAAAAGTTGACGATGTACATGCCACTTATGTTTTATATTTTAATTTTGAAAAAGTGGCACACAGCTATAAAAAGATTTTAAATTAGTGTATTTAGTACGGCTATCAAAAGATTTTAAATTAGTATATTTTTGAGTTTCATACGTTTGAGTAAACTTCACTTCAAACAGTATGAATAATGTGGTGCATTTCTCAGTCTACTCCAGTACAATGACCATCCTGGGGGGAGACTGCTGACTTGATAGTTTTCCAGAAGACAATCATTGGAAGGTAAGCCAAAGAAACACAATTAGGCACATGGGAGAGATAAAGGGCCTGCAAGTATTCTTGGATGCTATGGCCTGTATATTTTATTTGCAGTGAGATTTTCTTCATTATTTTATGAAAAATGAATAAAAAACTTTGATTTCATGTAGTTTTAATACAGATTTTAACTTCAGATTTTTACTGTTTTGAATTAAACCTGTTCTATTACCATGCCTTGTGTGCAGCTGACCTCAGGCTCTTCTGTATCAAAATGAAGTCAGTCTAAATATGCAAAACAAGCTGGGGTTTTTTTTTGGTTTACCTTTTTTTTTTTTTTTTAAATTGTCTGAATGTTTTGGTAGGTTATGTAATAATATATTTTTCTCCCAACAGTGAGAAATAGCAGGACATATCCTGCTCCAATATCGAAGTTCGCTACAAACCGCAGTAACAATTGTCACTTTAACATGACTGGACAGGCTGTATGTAAGCTGGGGTCATATGTTGGCATTTTCTTAGATCTGACTTCATATCTTTGACTAACCCAAAAAGGTTTGCTTTGCAGCATTATTTCCGTGAACAGAACGTCAGACTGAGACGTGTTATCTACTGTAGCTGGTGACTAGAGCAGCTTACCCCACAAAAAAGCAGAAGAGACAGAAGAGGGTGTTCATAAGGCCAACGTCGTGGCTGATGCGAGTGATAATGGCCTGCTGGCAGTGTGGACAAACTGTCTGTACTGGGGCCGACTGAAACATCTCACCCTGGAGCACTGTGACTGTGGTGGCTGCCCCTGGCGGGGCAATAACTGTCGCTGTATGACCTGGAGCTGGCCCATAGTGACTGGGACCTGGTCCAAACTGCCCTGGCATGGGGTGAGGAAAGTGACCAGGTGGAGGGTAGTAACCACCTAAAAAGCATTACAAGAAATTTGCTTAGTTTATGCAAGATTTAAGTAATATGGTGTGTCCAAGGCGGATTCACCACAAACATACAATATAGATTATGGTCTATTAGCATCTTATAGAATAATCTAGGAGGGTACATTGGGTACCATTAGGGGTAGGCTTACCATGTGGATGTGGCATTGCCATGGGTGTGGGCATAGGGACCTCGCCTGGGACATGCGGGGGAACAAAGCCTGGCTGCATTGTGGCCTCGTACGGTGGAGGGCCATACTCTGGTGGCAAGGGATGTCCCATCGGAGGTGCCGTTACTGGTGCTGGGTTTGCTGGAAAACCAGTAAAAGTAGAGTAAGTAATGGCAGAGACTAGTGAACCCACTGCAGCAATACATAAAATAATTATCATGTAAATATTTAACAACATTTACTGAATATTTGAGAGCTCCCTGAACCGTTTAGCATTTCCCACACAAACGGATGTTTTTGTAGCATTGTGACATCAGCCAGTAACGTTACATTAAGGTTAGACATATCCATAAACTTAAGAACTTGCAACACAGTACTGAAAGAACAAGTGATTCGTTTAGTTCCTTTTTGTTGTAGAGTAAAGGGACTGAGACAAAAACAAGTCACTAAGAGGCATGGCTGGCTTTTTTTTTTTTAAGGTCTCCTTGGTTTTCTCTTGGCTTTACCCAACCCTGTAATTCAGCATGAGAAGACTACTAATGACAATGTCTAAGCAGTTAAACAGAAAGGCTGTTGACTCACAGTCTTTATGCATAAAGGTACAGTCTAAACATCAAAAAAGAGACATTTAACATCTTAAACTGCCAAGAGATTAAAGGTAAAGATTTACCCAAGACCGGAGGTTTTCCATTTTTCTCTTCAATAAGCGGGGCACTGGGGCCCCCTGGGTAGGGAGGAGGGGGGTCACTGGACATGCTGCTTCTTTGGGCCTCCCACAGCCCTCCTACAGACTCTCTTGAGGTGTCTCTGAGTAGGCACAAACACACAGGCAGTTCAACCCACACTGCACTGTGAAACAGCTGCACTGGGAGGATTGCTGAGGTATTGCATTATATCAAATTATCACCAATTTTCTCAAAATATAGAGCTGATTTTAGCTCAGGACACCCAAAATTAAAGCTTACTTTGTTTCCAAGCGTGAGATAATTGTTAAATTTTCATTGAGATATTGACCTCAGCACCCCTCTAATCTCCATTTCATATCAGTTTTATGTACAAGAATAGCCAAAAGTTGAATGACCAGAAGGTTAAGAACCACTTTTGTTTACAGTGAAATCACACACAGACGATTCAGAGAGAAGAGCAGAATTGTTCATCAGTACCTGATAAAATGTGCTCGCTTCAACCAAACACCAGCGAACCCTAGAGTTTGAAAAAAAGACATCACATTCACATTTGCAAACAACAATTTGTTGTTCAAATACTCAAATTTTTTTATCCAGGAGATCATCATGTGAATCATTTTAATACAAAAACCACAGAACCACAGTAAAAAAAAAAACAAAACCACAATATCCTATTTCAGTCCTTGGGGTATTAAGTGTGCCAGTTGTCTATACAGTCTAACCAACACCATTTGCAAGTTAGGCACCATTCAAATGTTGTGATATTATCAGTGGTCCTACTTTTTATGGTTACATAAGAGTTACAGTACCTCATAATCAGGTTGAGTGTGTGTGTGTGTGTGTGTGTGTGTGTGTGTGTGTGTGTGTGTGTGTGTGTGCGTGTGTGTGGATGGACACTGTCTCTATGTCCCATGCCAGCTGATGACTCAAGCATATTAAGTAAGCAGGTTAACCATCAGGTCGAGTCTCAGGGCATCTCTCAGAGTCCATTACAACCTCAATATGGTGAGAACTTCTTAAGGAAACTAGGAAGAACAATAAAAACCATAATAATCTGCTGCTGGTTCCTTATAAAAGTGCTTTGCTGGCTCTTTTGCTTCTCTGGGTACAAATGAGGGGTTTTCATTTCATAGTTAACACAGACCACTATAAATCATGGCTTTCACCAGATTGCAAAGTACACTTCCCCCCCAAAACTAGTGAATGGAAAGAAGGAGTCACAGAAACAAGTCCAAACGGTTTCTTGCGTTTTGAGGGAACCATTAAGAGGTAATAATTTAACGTGACCGTTATTGATTCCTCCTCTGCCTATAGATATGTAAATAGCCTCTGCTGCTTACAATTTCCATGTTTATTACTTGTGACTCCTTTGCACTGAGCACCAGTGCCATATGGAGTGAAAGTGAAAGTTACAGTTGAGCCACTCAGCAAACACAACAAAATACACCCTTCACATTTAATCCATGCACACACATGCACCAGGCGGCAGCTACTTCCAGCACCTTGGGAGCAATGATGGGGACAGTACCTTGCTCAAGGGTACCTCAGGGTAACCTCTTAGTCTGGGAATCGAACCTTCCGATCTGGGGACCTAGTCCCAAAACCCTAGGCCAATATCATGTGTACAGAAGCGTATAAAGTAATTAGTGCTTTCTAGTGTTTTCTTCCACCACACGTCTTCACAAACGTCTGTATTCTGCTTTGTTTCTGTTTGTCCTGAGGAATCGAGGAGTAAATTCGGCTCAGTCTGATTGTGCTCAGTGAAAATGAAGGTATCTTATGAGCGGTGCGTCTTCCTTTTGGCTCTGCTCAGTGTCACACTCCTGTGATTTCAAAACACGGACGAGAAACTTGAGGTGGTGTCGCACTGAGAGCAGCAGAGGCAGGGTCGTTTGATTTGGCAGGAGTGAGTGTTGAAGTGACATCAGCTCCTTGTTTCCAGGACAGGAATCTCTCGAGCAGTGAAGACTCTTCTAGTGCTTTCTAGGATTAACGCCTCAAACTGCATAACACGAGCAGCCTGAGCTGACGGACACGCTTATTACTGCCAGATTAGATCCTTTACTTTTGCAACTTTATCCAGGATCGTGTTTGGTACCATAACGAGGGGGGAAGCTAACAAGCGACCCAGTCCAACGTCCGGGGTGTGAGTTCTCCAGCTGGTAAACACTGAGAGATTAAGGCGGCTATCTAGCGAGAGCTAACACCACTGACTAGAGTAGATTAACTTAAATGACATAACACTAAAACACACACCCACACACACAGGCCGACCGAGTTTATGGCCGATATCTTCAGCAGCCGTTTGGACGGACAGTGCTCAAAACAAGCCCGTTTCGGCTAACTTAGCTTAGCCGCTCCTCACTGAGGCAGCATGTAAACAAAAGCTACTCTGTTCAAATAACGGCCCCAAACACACACCTCCGCACAGTCCGAGTCCCAAACACCACTTCACCCGCAACCGAGGATAAAATACTGACTCGGGGAGATGAATTCATGTTAAATCGCTCCTCAGCTCCGTCAGCTTTCCTCTCCCAGGATCGCTGAGTGAACTCAGGCCAGCGTCTCCGAGAGCAGCTCAGCGAGACAGTCCAGGATTATTACTGTATTATTACTGTATTATTACTGTATTATTACTATCCGAACAGAGATGGAGGAGACTTTCAGGTACCTCTTTAAGAAAACCCAACGCGAACATCAGCAGCGCCCACCGAGCTCTCCTCCTCCAAACACACACACACACACACACACACACACACAGACAGACAGACACACAGACAGACCGACTGGCCCTCTGATCACATCCGCTGACGGGCGGGATTTGACGAAACGGGGCGCGTGCGCGCGCGCGCACCATAAAGAGTGTAAAGTGATGATCTAATAACTGTTTATCATCTTCCGAACAGGTTCCTCCAGTGAACTAATGATGGAGAAAACTTTCAGAAGGCTGGAACCGGACTCTTCTTCTTTTTACCAAATTCCTAAAACTGCTGTTGAAGTAAAATAGGATTAATGTGTAGTTTCTCCAAAAATGTCAACAAATTTTCTTGATGATGATGATGATGATGATGATGATCTTCTTCTTCTTTTTCTTTCGGCTGCTCCCGTTTAGGGGTCGCCACAGCGGATCAACTGTCTCCATTTCTTCCTGTCTTTTGCATCTTCCTGCTTCAACCTGACCACCTGCATGTCCTCTCTCACCACGTCCATAAACCTCCTCTTTGGTCTTCCTCTTCTCCTCTTTCCTGGCAGCTCCATCCTCAACATCCTCCTTCCAATATAATCATCGTCTCTCCTCTGCACATGTCCAAACCAATGCAACCTTGCTTCTCTAACCTTGTCTCCAAGACGTCTAACCTGAGCTGTCCCTCTAATATACTCATTTCTAATCCTGTCCATCCTCGTCACACCCAACAAAAATCTCAGCATCTTTAACTCTGACACCTCCAGCTCCGCCTCCTGCCTTTTCGTCAGTGCCACCGTCTCCAACCCATACAACATAGCTGGTCTCACTACTGTCTCTGTAACACCAGACTTCCTCATACAAAACCACAACTCCTCTCTAGGCACCCTGTCATATGCTTTCTCCAAATCCACAAAGGCACAATGCAGCTCCTTCTGACCTTCTCTGTACTTCTCCATCAACACCCTCAGAGCAAACATTGCATCTGTGGTGCTCTTTCTCGGCATAAAACCATACTGCTGTTCACTGATCCTCACCTCTTTTCTTAACCTAGCTTCCACTACTCTTTCCCATAACTTCATGGTGTGGCTGATCAACTTTATCACTCTATAGTTACTACAGCTGTGTGCATCACCCTTATTCTTGAAGATCGGTACCAGTACACTTCGTCTCCACTCCTCAGGCATCTTCTCACTTGCCAAGATTGTGTTAAACAATCTGGTCAGAAACTCAACTGCCATCTCCCCTAAACATCTTCATGCTTCCACTGGTATGTCATCCGGTCCAACAGCCTTTCCATTCTTCATCCTCTTCATCGCTGCCCTTACTTCCATCTTGTTTATTTGCTGCACTTCCTGGTGAACTCTTCTCACATCATCCAGTCTTCTCTCTCACACATTTTCTTCATTCATCAGCTCCTCAAAGTATTCCTTCCATCTGCTCAACACGCTCTGTTCACCTGTGAGTACCATTTCTATCTTTAATCGCCCTGACCTGTAGCACATCTTTCCCAGATCTGTCTCTCTGTCTAGCCAATCGGTAAAGGTCCTTTTCTCCCTCTTTACTGTCCAACCTCTCATACAATTCACCAAACACCTTATCTTTGGCCTTCACCACTGCTTTCTTCGCCCTGCGGTTCATCTCCTTGTACACCTGTCTACTTCCTTCATCTCTCTGTATGTCCCATGTCTTCTTTGCCTCTCTCTTCTTTTGAATACACTCCTGGACTTCTTGGTTCCACCACCAGGTCTCCTTATCCTCTTTCTTCCTTCCGGATGTCACACCAAGTACATTTCTAGCCGTCTGCCTCATCACTTCTGCAGTAGTTTCCCAGCAATCCGGTAGCTCTTCGACACCTCCCAGTGCCCGTGTTAACTCCTGCCTGAATTCCACCTTGCAGTCCTCCTCCTTCAGCTTCCACCACTTGATCCTCGACTCTGCCCTCACTTTCCTCCTCTTCTTGACCTCCAAGGTCATCCTACAGACCACCATCCTATGCTGTTTAGCTACACTCTCCCCTGTCACTACTTTGCAGTCTCTGATCTGTTTCAAACTGACCCTCCTGCAAAGAATATAATCCACCTGTGAGCATCTTCCTCCACTCTTATACGTCACCCTGTGCTCCTCCCTCTTCTTAAAATAAGTATTAACTACAGCCATTTCCATCCTTTTTGCAAAATCAACAACCATCTGACCTTCAGCATTCCTCTCCTTGACACCATGCCTACCCATCACCTCCTCATCACCTCTGTTCCCTTCACCAACATGACCATTAAAATCTGCACCAATCATCACTCTCTCTCCCCTGGGTACACTCTCTATCACTTCATCTAACTCACTCCAGAATTTTTCCTTCTCTTTCATCTTACAACCAACTTGTGGAGCATAAGCACTAACAACATTCATTATCACACCTTCAACTTCCAGCTTCAAACTCATAACCCTCCCTGAAACACTCTCTTCACTTCCAAAACACTCTCCACATACTCTTCCTTCAGGATAACACCTACTCCATTCCTCCTTCTATCCACACCATGGTAGAACATTTTAAACCCTCCTCCAATACACCTGGCCTTACTACCCTTCCATCTAGTCTCTTGCACACACAAAACGTCAACCTTCCTTCTCTCCATCATATCAGCTAATTCTCTACCTTTACCAGTCATGCTGCCAACATTCAAAGTCCCTACCCTCACTTCCACTCTCCTCTCCTTCTTTCTCTCCTTCTCCCTCTGGACATGCCTTCCTCCTCTTCTTCTTCTTCTTTGGCCAACAGTAGTCCAATTTCCACCAGCACCCTGTAGGCTAACAGCACTGATGGCGGTCGTTGTTAACCCGGGCCTCGACCGATCCGATATGGAATTCTGTATCGTTGTCCGCATATTGATTTGGCAAAGTTTTACACCGGATGCCCTTCCTGACGTAACCCTCCCCATTTACCCGGGCTTGGGACCGGCACGAAGAAATACACTGATGATGATGATGGTGATTATTATTAGGGTGATCAGATCAGCCTTGTTTTCTGCCTTCCTTCATTTGATCACTTTTAACATTTTTAAACAGTGCCGTCCTATTGGTTAGGGAGAAGATTGGAAGCTGTGAGTGTGTGCCTGGGCGAAAGGCAGGAGCTGGATTTCGTTGTGGTTCACTGTGTGCTGTGCCGAGTTTCACAGTCACAATTAGTCACTTCACATGGTTAGACCTGTCTTTTCTTTAATTTGAGTAGAGTAGAGTAGAGTAGAGTAATCTTTTATTATCCCACGAATGGGAAATTTGGGTGTTACAGGGCTCTTATAAAGGTGACAGATGTACAGAAAAAAAGAAAAGAAAAATATATAAAAATATAAAGAATGAGGAACAAATACAGGAGCNGGGTCATCTCTAGGACTTGAGGCTTTAAATAAAGGTGCTTTAGCCAAGTGTGTAAGTGAAGAGCCTGAACGGTTATGTAAATGGTATAATTTACTTTTGCAACTGCAACTACTAAGCACTCAAATAAAAAAAAAATTGGCCTTTGCTTTGCCATTGTGGAGTACTGTGTGTAGTCTGATGAGAAAGAAAACAAGCGAATATATTCTAAGATTAGTCTGCAACATAACCAAATGTGAGCATTTTCAAAGGGTCTGAAAACTTAAACACTGTAAATGAGGTTGAATGCAATGAGGTTGGTCATGTTTTATTCATGTGTATTACAGTTACTCAAGAAGAGGAGTCATGGAAAGATGTGGGCTCACACTGGATGATCGCTGGGAAATCTGAGAAATGTAAATCTTGTGTGTGTGTGTGTGTGTGTGTGTGGTATTATGTAACAATAGATGGAAAAGGCTGTTATTATGTACAATAACTGTAATGATGTCCAATCAGCTAATTGCAAGGACAGGGTATTAAGGTTATCACAGCCAACACAGCTGTAATAACATAAATGCTATTTTCTAGTTTCTAGTCAAACAAGAATGCCAGGAAATCACTCTGTATTCCTGTTCTCACGGACGAACCTTGAATACAAGCAGACTACTGATACTGGAAGAGCTCGAGGACTAACTGCAGTGTGTAACTATAACTACAAAGTGGAACTAGAGGCAGGTGGAGCTGATGAAATGCACAATAAGTGAATATATAAGGAAGATGTAGGGGCTCATTGCTGTATAATATAATCCCTCTTCAGATTTCGTAATCTCTGAATAAATAATGGATAAAATGTCACTTGGCTGTCTGATAAATAATGAATCCTGCATCCATTAGGTTTAAAGTGTGCTGGACTGTGTGCATTTTAAAAAGGCCATTTTGTGGGCAGGCCTGGTTAGCACTTTTTATTTTTTAGATCACCTTTCAATGCACTTAGAAGTAGAGGTCTCTATGGAACATAAAAAAGAGTGATAATGTAATAGAGGGAGGCAGCGGTTGCCCAGTGGTTAGTCCCCAGAATTGGAAGGTCGTAGATTTAAATTCTGGCTCAGTATGTTACCCTGAGGCACACTTGAGCATGGTACCATCCCCATCACTGTTCCCTGGGCGCTGGATATGGCTGCCCACTGCTACACTGTGCATGGGTTAAATGCATCTCGTTGTGATTCACTAAGTGCTGTGTACTCACAATAACAAATTAACTTTTACTTTACTTTAGCCCAGCATGGTGGTGCAGGGATTGTGCTGCTGCCTCACAACTTGAAGATTCTGGGTTTGATTCCGGTGTCAGTGGTGGTGTTCTAGTGGTAGGGTACTTGCCTATGGACCTATAGATCAAGAAGTCCCAGGTTTGACTCCCACCTCTAGCACCATTGGGTCCCTGAGCAAGACCCTTAACCCTGAGTTGTTCCTGGGGGACTGTCCCTGTAATTAGGACATGGAAGTTGGATAAGAGCGTCTGCTAAATGCTGCAAATGTAAATTCCCAGCTTGGGCCACTGTGTTCTCCAAATGTTTGCATAGGTTTCCTCCAGGAGCTGAGGTTTTCTCCCAAAGTGCATGTCAGGTTGGCCCTAGGTGTGAGTGTGTGTGTGTTCTGTGATGGACTGGTATCCTATACAGGATATTTTTCTTCCTTTTGTCCTAAGAGTGCTGGGAAAGACTCCTGCACCCCTGGTTAGTATAAGTGACTCACATTATGGATGAATAGACGGTGGCTATTTCTCATCTATATGGTGGTTCTGCAGCTTGCCACTGGGGGGCACAATCTGCATGGCATAGAGATCTAGAAAGCAATTCTGGAATTCTCCAAAGCCTGTCTTAAAAGGGGTTTAGAGGTTATAAGTGAAAAAAATCTCTGAAACATGAAGTCACCCAAGAAACCCTGGTTGTAGATCCAGGCCTGTGTGAACAGGCTGGGCAAGAACCATAACCACTGAAACTGTTCCAGTAGTCTTATTTGCAGGGGTATCAGAGTACAGACATAATGCCGTGATGACAAGTTAACTACATATGAGATTTGCAAATAAACTTAGATCTGAATGTCTTATTTACTGCCATGTTGACAAGGCAACTGCAAACAACCACATCCACTCTGATTTGTCTTCTCCTTCTCAAGGAATTAAAGTAATAGGCTGCAGCTAAACACCAACATGAGAACCGGCCTTGTGTCCTCCCTGGCAGACAAATGAGGACAAGGATCTGGCCCACATCCAAACACTTTATTATGGCTCCTATCCTCCCTTTCCTTTACAACTACTGAGAAGAAGACAGAGCCAGCAGATAGTGGTGAACTGGGACAGCTGGCCTGATTTAATGTTGAACATTGGTACTAGGTCTAACATGCACTTAAATTCATGCCATGAGAGTTAAATTCATGCCCTGAGCTTTGAGCAGCGTCTCCCACCTCTTCTGATATTCTGACAGCCTAAATGATACCCTTGTGATAATTGACACCTGAGTCATGGAGGAGAGGAGCTGAATCAGGAAGAAGAAGTAGGAAGAAATACTTTAGAAAATCTGGACACGCCCTTGAGCTAGGTAGGGTGGTCATAAGGTCGGCAGTATTCCATTAAAAACCTTGTTCAAAAAAGGAGACGCCTGGTTCAAATGATTCAACTGATCATTCACTGGAAACCTTTTTTCTTTGTTTAATATCACATTCTCACCGCCATCCTTACTACATTGTCTTGGATTAACAGCGAGGAAAGAGTCTAAGGCCGAACTAAGACCCGTATTTTATGCTATAAAAGCAAAATGCACTCTCAGTTGCATTTGCAAAAGCAAGACTGGAGGACCTGAAACAAGCTTGTAACCCACAGGCAGTTTTACATAAGAATATATTCATGGTCAGACCAAAGCCTCTTAATTTATTTATGCAACTTGTTTTTAACACATGCCTTTCTATTTTCCTGGATGTGAACCAATGGAAAGTTCCAATGTTGGAAACAATGTTGTTTAACTTCCTTTACATTTCTTAACTCCTTCTCTAAAGTTACCATTTATGAGGTTTTGCTCTGACCAGTGTTCGTATGTCCGTCTGTACTGTTCTCCAGATATACATATAAGCTGACTTTCTGCACTTTAACCAGAGGGACAGTTTCATGATCAGGTCTGTTACTGTATGCAGAGACCTGCAAACTACTGTTTGTAACCATGAACTCATACATTTGCTCTAAAATCAATAAGTTAGTTCTGGCTCGTAGCAACGCCTAAGGTCCAGACACAGTAGCCTTACAATACAGATTTAACTCAGATCAGTGTAATAAAGTCCAGAACGGAAATGCGAGGTGTGTGGTGAGCTATCTACCATGACCTTAGTTATGCAGGCTCTCTTGATGGCATGCACCCTAAATACTATTGCAGCGAATAGGGGCAGTGGTGGTCTAGTGGTTTGGGACTAGGCCCCACAATTGGAAGGTTGTGGGTTTGAATCCTAAACCAATAGGTTGCCCTGCGGTAACCTTGAGCAAGGCACCGTCACCATCACTGCTCCCTGGGTGTTTTCAATAGCTGGCTGCTGCTCCACGTGTGTGTAAGGGTTAAATGCAAAGGCTGCATTTTGTTATGTTGCGCTGTGTATTCACGACAGGTTCGCTTCAATACAGTCGAATATTTCCAAAAGTAAGAGCAACCGTAATACACTTTTGCAGAACAAAAAGCCATATTTATAGCAGATGTTTCCTTATTTGCACTTACTTTTAGAAAACCAATAATACTTCTAGGGGTGTTCAACCATTCTGTAAACATGTCCCATGCAGTGTATTTGTATCTCCAGTTCTGTGTCTATTTCACTGCCCACTCTTATAAATCCTTAGCACTGAACCACCAGACTGAAGGCTGGGGACAAAATGTAACAAACAGTTTAGATAACACCACTCTCACTCTCTTCTCATCTTGGCTAACTTTATCCCAGAACAGTCTCTTTCTCTGGGAGAGATTGGCTGTTTGCCAGTTTTTTGTTAGGCTGTGTTGTGTTTTTAGCCAAAAGTGGTTACATAAATCAGTTGATGCTGCAATCTCCTCCCTCTTCCCAACAATGTGCAAGAGTAAAAACACACCCACCCTCCGAGTGTGTTCAGACGAGAGTTTGGGGACAGGTGTATGCGGGCGGGCAGGGTTTGTTGCAATAGGTAATCTCTCACCTCTGTTTCATTACATCAGAACATTGTGTTTTCGCAGGGAGAAGGGGGTCAGTGATGGAAAAGCAGGACACTGCAGAGAAGAACCACAGCCACGGTTACGTAATAAAACAGTCGGAGGAGGTCCGGGCAGAAAGAGTCTCTTTCTCTTTCGCTCTCTTGCTTGTATGAGACCTTGGGCTACATTTGGAAATATAAGGGGCAATAAAAAAATCATTCTGGAGGAAAAAGAAAATCTGCATACTTTCCTTATCTTTCCACATAAAAAAAGCTTTCTGGTGTACCATTTCACCAGTTTGACACCATGCGTAAGGGACACCCCTGATGCCACCCGAGCTTATATGAGGATAGTATTTGAAGTGCTCTACTCATGGCATTTCTGAACAAAGACAAGAATCACTACCACAAGAGAAATATTTGTTAAATGTGTCTCTGAGTATAATGTACTGCTAGTTCTATTTAGGCAAAGCCTCAAGCCAGGGCTGATTGAGGCAGCTGGCTCCACTATACAGAAACCACCTGGAAGCCACCTGGTATTCATATCACGTAGTGCGAAACTCAAAAACAAACCCGCAGGAGTGGGGAGGGATGAGAGGGACAAACCCCAGGAGATGTTTATCTCAGACAGTGCTGCTGATGAAATAAGATCAAGTCTTGGGAGATGCAGCCTTTTAAGCAAAGCCACAAATGCAGTGTTTCTATTATGGTTATGGTTTCAGTGCACACAAGACGGCTGTTAGTTTCACGTTATGAGATTAACGACACTTGAGTCATAACAGGCCAAGGTTGGGTGGTTGGCCTCATAAAACCTGACTCACACCGAAACTGTGTTCATCTGAAACGAGCTTTCTGACAGAATTACAATGGGTTCGCCCGTCTCCAGGTTAATGCTAGAGCTTCGTGTTTTGCTTGGAGTTTGTTGCTTTGCTTTCTTTCTTTCAGTGACAAATCAATGCCTGCTCGCAGGTTCCAACATACGGGAGAGGAAACTGGTCGAGCAACACAAAGCACACACGTCTAAGGCCAAACAGAAACACAGAGGCCAAATGATGGGAACAGACATGACTTTGAACAAAAGACCCGCAGGAAAAAAATAACTGCCGGTTGAGAAAAACAGGCAGCAGTGACAAAAAAACAAAAAACAGCTAGAAGGACGTGATTGCGACATGCTTGGACTTTTCCTGTAGCCTCACAAGTTTGTCCTCTAGATCCAGATATTCTAGCTTGTGTGTACGTTTTTTTTGTATTATTAGTCATCAGAAAGAAAAGAATAGAAAACTTCCTGAGTATTGTGAATTGCATCACATCCTGCAGCTGGTCTTATTATACATGTGCTTTTATGGCCTGTCCTGGGAACTAGAGGGAACTCTGAGAAACAAACACACACCCCGACCTAGAGGACTCTGTAGTGATGTGCGTTTGATCAATTTTGGGCAGTCCCAGAAAAAACATGAATAACGTGAGCACCGTCAGTCAGTCAGTATCTGCCACTTGTCCCAAATGGGGTCGCAGGGGAGTGCTGGAGTCCAACCCAGCACACACAAGGTGAAAGACAGGGGACACACACCCCTGGACAGGTCGCCAGCCCAGCGCAGGGAGGAGCGAGACGGGGACGGCACCTTGCTCAAGGATACCTCAGGGCAACCTATTGGGAAGGGGTTCAAACCCCCGATCCATTAGGCCACCGCTAACATGGACACCGTCTTTGCTCATTAAACTAAAATCGTCACACTGAAAGATAGGTTCAAAAAAGGCACGCTGTCACGGTCTTGTATCCAAAGAAAATAGTGACATGGTCAGAAATTTAGGATGACTATCTCAGAATGTGCCCACCACTAGCCCCTACATCTATCGCCAACCAATAATAACACAGCACGGGCTCCATTCTGACCCAGATTCGTTGTTTTACACTATAGACTGATAATGTTTTATCTTTGTGTATCGACTTGTATTGAATCTTTTGCTTTAGAAGGTGTTTTAAAGGTTAATTGCATCAAGTCAAGTGTTTCTGAATCATGTATCAAAGGGTGGCTTGCAATGAGCCAATAAGATTACAGTATTCTCATAGTCTGAAGGCACTTTACACTTGAAAACAAAAACAAAAAAAATGTGTTTCTCTTCACCATCAGCATCCAAAAACACCCTGGAAGGAGATTTTAAATATAGCTTTTTAGCGAGAAGTATTTTTATGTTTGATGTTCATAGTAAAAAACAATAAAATGCTCTCTGGCCTGACCATTTGCAGTTTATTAAATTAAAGTTATGTACGAGAAAAGCAACCAGAAAAGGTCAGACGTTCCTAAAGACATTTCAATACATTGATTTGCTACTGACTTTGTGTATATGCCACAAAAATGATTGAGAAAATAAATATTATGTAGAAAATTTCTTGGGTTGAAATGTTTGCATTTTTTCTTTTACAATCAAAAAAAGGCTGATACAATATGACCTTGATACATGTTGTCATTCTTAATAATAAAAAACTGAATCAGAATGTTCGAAAGGATCATCGTCTGAACAAATTATTTGTTTCTGCTTTTTTTTTCCAGCACATCTCCTTTAAGATACAGTTGTCAAAAACAGACAATGATTTTTTTTAACCATATGGATTAAAAATTGAAAAACAAATTTGATTTGCAAATACATTTTCAAATGCACTGCATTGAAAGACTAGTAAAAAATAACCCCTTGCCCACTGAGCTCCACTGCAACTGATGAAAAAGACAGTTATCCAGCCATTTGTGCCCATGCATTTCGAGATCATCTCCAAAAAAAACACATTTCATCAATGTTAAAATCTCTTAGGAAATAAAATGAGTCTGTAGTCTCCCATACGGTGTCATGAATGAGCACACATCTTTCAAATGCACATTCTTCTTGGTTCTCAGTCTTTCAGTTTTCAGTCTGCACCGATCCATCTTAATTCTCCTCCATTCATTGACAGGGCAGAGAGTGCTCCTCCTCCTGTGTGGTCCGAGGGCCAATAGGAAAGTCCCTTCATCTCTCAGCCTCCATGGCCAAGCCGGGTTGCTCGGAGGAGGCTTGTTGGGTGACTGCCGCTGGCCAATTTGGTGCAGCTGCTTGTGAAGGGAGCGGCCCTGCTGTCCACAGACCCTGCTGCCCGGCCGTGGCTGTTGGACTCATGGTCCAGTTGACGTAAGGAGGCGGAGAGGTAGCCATTGACGAGATGGGGTTGCCACTGCTGAAACTCTCAGAGGCTCGCAAACAGGAGAACATGGCGAGAGCATCTGGAAAGTTGGGTGGCGTGGCTGGGGTGTTAGTAGGCGTGCACATCTGTAGAGATGGAGATAATATCATTAACATAATATCATTTATTAGTAGATTTAAACCTAAAGTAACATTAACTGGTGTAATTAACATTAGTTAGTGTGGCAGAGACTTGAATACAGACTTAGCAACTACAGAAAGCATTGGTTCCTGGCATATATAGAAAAACAAAGCCAAACATACACATGTGAATATCATCACCATTCCAGGGAGCGAATAAAGTTCAATAGATTTGGTAGTGCAGTGTGTGAAAAGCAGGAATAAAATCTTTTTGTGCTTAATATTTATTCATATTAGTCATCATTTTGTTTTTTTGTCCATTCCTACTTATCAATAGTTAAAAAACTTTCAATGTCAATTCTTGATTATTGTGTAATTTCCTATTAATATGTATTTACTCCATTGCTGATCCCTAATATTCTCACACGGAAGTCGGGATTAGGTTTCAGCTGGAAAATCAAATGCCTTGATTACAGCATGGATGCACGTAGAAGAGCACTCATCCACTGGAGGTCTGTAAGAGAGTTTGGCTTGAGCTGGCAGACACTGCAATTTGAGACTAGACTCTCTCTCTCTCTCTGCCATCCGGTCACGAGTCACAGGGGGGATCACTCTTTCAGCTGGCCGCTGCAGAGGCCCTCTACTCACTTCCCTTGCCGGCTTGTGGCAGGAATGTGTGGAAAATCCCAGATTTATACCTTTATCGCCCCCCCCAAAATCCACACAACATCCTTAAACACACTCCCCAATCAGCAATCAAGCGATCTGTGTACTAAAATAGCATAAATCCTTGAGCTGTCGATGGAATACGACCAGATGGAAAGGTGTCAGGAACATGAGGACTCCTACTCCATGCTTTAGTGTCTCATAAAACTGACATGGCTTAGACTGGTCTTGTACGAAAACAAAGACAAATGGGGTCTAACACAGTTTTGTATTAACCTGAGAGGAGAAAAGAAGCATTTGACTCAGTTTAATAGACTTGTAAATAAATAACTATAAAAATGAATAGCAAAAATAAGCAAACAATTCTAATAAAGGTTTGAGTGTCCCTGTTGGGACTGTAGGACAATATGGAGGCTGAATGTAAGGTAGGGAGGGAGGGTGTGTGTGTGTGTGTGTGTGTGTGTGTGTGTGTGTGTAAACAGAGCTATAGCTGTAGGATGTTCTTTCCTTTTCCTGGAATCTCCCCCCCAACAGACTACACGTTTACACACAAAAATGAGCTTATACATTTTTGTAAACACATTTAATTTCTATATTTCCCACCCAGGCTGAGCGCCAGTGTGGAGCCTGTCTGGGAGAAGGGCAGGATCTGTAGGCTGCCTGTGGAGACTAAACGTGTGTTTATTTTGGTCTGACTCGCACAACATGGCGGAAGAAGTGGTGGCACAGTGAGAGGAGAGGAAAAGGAGAGGCATTTCAGAGAACCAGGCCACTCTGAACTCACCCTCTGATGGCTGTAGGGGATGCTTGCTTCCTGAAAGAAGGAGCTGAGGGCAGTCTGGAGGAGGAAGAAGGGAGAGATCAAGAAGGCAGTCGGATAAATGCGAAGTCAGACCGTGTGAACAGTGAGCAGGGACTCTTAAAAAGCCCGAAAACTTTAAAAACATGACCGACGGACACTTCCTCCCTCCTTCAGGGATCAGTGTTTGGGTCGCTGAAGTGAACTTCACCCTCAAAATGTGGGAGGCACCGTACCTCTCGCCCTCTTTTCGCACAGTTTAAGTGTCCAGAGCACTGGAGAGCCAGTGAACAGCGAGGAAAGTGTGTGAATGTGTGCTCTGGTGGAGGTCTGTGCCACGCGGCTGCTCTGCTGCACTAGGGTCAGTAGTAAACAAACCGCCGTTCCTACCTCGAACTGCCACTGCGCCGCCTGCAGAAGCTGCTTCGCCTGCTCGGACGCGCAGCCGGCGATCAGAACAAACTGGTTTATCATGACCTGATGTTTCAGCTCGTCCATCCTGGCGATCGGTGTCGACGTTTCTCCAAGGACTCCGTTACAGTCGCTGTTGCCCCGCCGGCCGTGCGCTCGCTGTTCTCTCCTGTGGGGTCCGGGTTCGCTGCGCCCCCTGCCGGACACGTCGCTCCTGCTCATGCTGGTGTCGGATCACCGGTGAAGAGAAAGTGAAAGTGACTGTCATCGGAAACACAGCACACCACAACAAAATGTAGTCTCTGCTTTTAACCCACACACGCCCTGCAGCAGGGGGCAGCCACATACAGCGCCTGGGGAGCAGTGATGGGGACGGTACCTTGCTGATGGGTAGCTCAGGGCAACCTATCAGGAAGGGGTTTGAACCCCTGCTCCTCCAATCATGCGGCTAACGCCCTAACCACTAGGCCACCACTGCCCATAATAATAATAACAAGAAGATGCTGATGTTGATGGTGATGATTCATACTAATGTTATATTTTGACTACTGGTCCCTACTTTCATCATGTTGGATAAAAGCCTGTACTAAATGAGTAAATGTAAATGTAATAATAATAATAATATTGTAAAAACTGCTGGCTTCTCCTGCAGCAATAAATAGACTGTCACATTCACACTTAACCAACAGGAAGGAAATAAAAACAAACCGGCTCCAAGCAACACAACCTGTACACTCTGTACAAACTACAAACTACAAGAGACGAAGCGCAGAGACGCATTAGTGAGCATTTTTATGTGGATTAGTATTTGTTGTAAAACGTTTACCTTTTCATTTCTGAACGCTGTGTGATGTACTGTTGAAAATGTTCTCGATTAAAATGACTCTATTAATCAAAATAATCCGATCACTGATCGCCTGGAGGGGCTAATAAAACTGACAGTGACAGAAATGTCCTGAGAAATATATTCGCTTTCCTTTCATTTCATGATCAGATGAAGCAGAAAAGTTCATCCGTTTATAAACACAAATCTGAACAAAACACTCCATTAATGATGGAAATCACCGGCCTACTGGTCCAGACTGGATGAAAGAGGTGGCAGTGACAGCTCTGAATTACACACTCACTCACACTCACACACTCACTCACACGGGGGTTGTCTGATGTGTGAGGTTTAGATTCTGAGAAAGGTTGAAACTATCAACAGAAAACATCCGCAAATGAGTTCACACTTCGGCCGAGTCTCAGTCTCAGCAGGCAGTTAATAACCTGTCACCTAGTTACAAGTGAGAGTGAGAGACAGTGAGTGAGAGAGTGAGTGGGTGAGAGTGAGTGAGTGAGAGAGTGGGTAAGAGTGAGTGAGTGAGAGAGTGGGTGAGAGTGAGTGAGAGAGTGGGTGAGTGAGAGAGAGTGGGTGAGAGTGAGTGAGAGAGACAGAGTGAGTCAGTAAGTGAGAGAGTGGGTGAGAGTGAGTGAAAGAGAGAGAGAGAGAGCGTGAGTGGGTGAGAGTGAGTGAGAGAGACAGAGTGAGTCAGTGAGTGAGAGAGTGGGTGAGAGTGAGTGAGAGAGAGAGAGTGGGTGAGAGTGAGTGAGAGAGAGAGAGAGAGTGAGTGAGTGGGTGAGAGTGAGTGAGAGAGAGAGAGAGAGTGAGTGAGTGGGTGAGAGTGAGTGAGAGAGACAGAGTGAGTCAGTGAGTGAGAGAGTGGGTGAGAGTGAGTGAGTGAGTGAGTGAGTGAGAGAGAGAGTGAGTGGGTGAGAGTGCGTGTGTGTGTGAGAGAGTGAGATCGACAGAGTGTGTGCGTGCGTGCGTGTGCGCGTGAAAGAGCGAGCGCTAGTCGTGTTATTAGCTCGTTAGCTGGCTGTGCTAACTGACGGAGTAAGTTGGGAGTTTGGGAATAAAAGCAGCGCTGACAGCCGAGCAGGGTCGAGTCTCGGGTTTAAAGGTGCTTCCGTCACCTCTGCCATGTGTAAATATTAAACATTTGCCCGCAGAAGCGCTTTTTGGTGGTTGTTGTTTCTCGGAGCGCTGGAATAGCCGCGTTAGCTCGCAGCTAGCTTCCGAGTATCGCCTGAAAATAATCCTTCAGCACTTAAACGGACCATGGGCTCAGTTCTCGGACGAAGGATCGCTGGGGTGGAGGACATTGACATTCAGGCAAACTCAGCGTACAGATTTCCTCCCAAATCCGGTATGTTTTCTGATTTCATGCTTGTCGAGGCACTTTCACACAGACTGTTGTGGGGTCAGTCCTGAAGGCTTTGTGTGTTTTCACTGCTGACCCGCGTTAGTACGCGCTGTTCGCCGCTGTCTGTTGTTGGAGAAGAGTGATCAGTGTCACATGTGACTGTTTATGAATGTGCAGACTCAGGATCATGCATCTGGAGTGAGCTACACTGTTTATACTATCTGTACACACTGAAGAGTCCTGGATGTTGCTGCCAGTCTCATCAGAAATGACTGTTTACAGCCAAATTCTGCTGCTGGACCAAGGCCCGAGTCTGTGGTGTGTGTGTTGTAACTGTGTGTCACATGCTGTGTGAGTGTGTGAAAGAAAACATGGCTTGTATGTTGGTTATTTGGGTGTTTTTTTTACTCAAGCTTACTTGATGACCACTTCTCTTCAAAGGGAATTATTTTGCAAGTCACTTCTTCATGGGAGGAGAGAAATTTGACACCCCCCATCCTGAAGGTTACCTGTTCGGGGAGAACACGGACCTCAATTTTCTAGGCAACCGTCCTGTGCAGGTATGGACAAGGACGATATCATGGGTCCCGCTAATGAGATCCCCCCTCTTGATGATTCTGTGGTTCACTGTAAACTGTCATGCTTCTCCATTCAAGTTATCAGCGTTATTCATTTCCATTCTGCTAATGTTGATTCCCAGTTCCCGTACGTGACCCCGGCACCTCATGAGCCAGTGAAGACTCTGAGAAGTCTGGTCAACATCAGGAAGGACTCGCTGAGACTCGTGAGGTGTGGCCCTTTAAAAAGATCTGCTTCACTGAACACGGTGTTAAGATGTTTATGGTCCCTCAGAATGTTTTATTGTTTTGCGCTTCAACAGAGTTGTTTATCAACCAGGCAACCAAATGTATGTGAAGGTTGATGGGGAAATTGTGTGCAATTTACAGATACAAAGATGATGGTGACACACCCACTGATGAAGGAGCAAAGCCCAAGGTGTTATATGGGGTGGAGTTCACCTTTGACTCAGATGCTCGTGTGGCCATCACCCTCTACTGCCAGGCCTTCGAGGAGTTCTCCAATGGAATGGCAATGTAAGACGAGCTCGCTTTTAGGCCGTTTTTTCTGTCCCACCTTTGAGGGACCTGTTTTGTTGTCATCTGTGAACACAAGATGACATGTCAGCTAATGAGTTTAGCAGCTTTAATCCAGGGTGTTCACATCACTGTGAGGTTAACGAGTCATTGCCCTTATCAAAATCCATCAGCTTCACATGCCTGGGGGATCTGCATGTGATCAACTTTTTATTACGTTGAAATAACAATCCAGTTGTTTTCTGCCCAAGGCTTGAAATGAATAATAGCCATAGGTTTGAGAAGAACGGAGAGGGATTCAGAGGCCATAGCAACAGCGTGTTGCCATGGATACGCAGCAAGTTTGCACCAAGAGGAAGGGCAGGCTGTGCATGGCAGGTGTCTTGTACGCACATAATGTCGTTGATTAATTGGCCTCTTAGATTCTCATTTCTACACATTTGCATGAAATTAGCAGCTTGGCTTTGGAACGTGATTTCAGAGGGTTTACCCACAGTCAGGAGCAGTCAGTCGTTAAAGTTGAAAAAAAACTTGGTGCTCAAAGACACAGAAGGTTTTCCCTTTTGTTTCTAATAGCAGTCTGTTGTCTATTTTTCCCCTCACAAGTTACAATCCCAAGAGTCCTGCTATGGTGTCTGAAACAGTGCACTATAAGCGAGGGGTGAGCCAGCAGTTCTCCTTACCTTCCTTCAAGATTGATTTTTCTGAATGGAAGGAGGAAGATGTGAGTAACAGCCCATCATTGTGACGTCGCTTTCATATCAAAACATCAGCGCTGCACTTTCAGTTGACAGACATCAGTCACATCACAGTCATGGTTCAGGCCATTTCAAACACAAATAAGCTAATCTGAGCAATTCTAATCACATTTATAGCTGCCGGACAATCCATAAATGTTTAATTATTATATGAATCATAGGAACCATTATTAATGCAGTGCACCACAAGAATGTTCCACTGTCCCCCAAAAAAAAAAAAAAAAAGAATAAATAACAGAGTCAATGGTAGTCTTTTGGGGATTCAGACCATTGATAAATGGGGCAAAGTGGAGGAACATTACATGCAAAGTAACACCGCATGCAATTGTAAACTGCAAAATCCACCTAACTGGTAAGTGGAGCTGACAATTTGGACAGTGAGTGTAGTTACAAAGTTGTTTTTCCTAAAGAAGTGGCTCATTGTATATAAAGTACATGAAACATTATTAAGAAAAGCAGTGTTAAGTTTTCTTTAGCATTTACTTTGCTAGGTTACCAAATATTGATAAAATGGAGAAAAACAGTAAATTCATAAGTATTTTATACATTTTACACATAACAATTGTTGGGCATGTAGAATAAACTAGTGTAAATCTAATCACACATTCATCCTTTTCATATGTTTCAGCTAAACTTTGACTTGGACAGGGGTGTCTTTCCCATGGTCATTCAGGCTGTAGTGGATGAAGGAGATGGTATGTGCATAAGTCTTGGAAAATTGCCCAATTAACCTCTTTTTGCAGAATCTTACAGGACTTGTTGTGCAATGCAGTCAGTGTGTTAGGAATACCACCAACATTACCCTGGTCGTTAATTTTGATGTTCTTTTTATAGATTGCTTGGGTCATGCACATGTCCTACTGGCTGCTTTTGAGAGAGTAAGTGGAACCACAAACAGTTTTGAGTCACATGTTTATGACAAGCAGGTTTTGTGATATTTTATTTTCTTATTGTTCCCCATTTCAAAGCATGTTGATGGAAGTTTCTCTGTGAAGCCCTTAAAGCAAAAGCAAATTGTAAGTAATGCTTTTCTGGATTTGATCACGGTTGAACTTATTAAATGTTTCTGAATGGATTATTTATTGTGTGGGGAGATTGCATTACACTGAAGCTAGACTTCTGTTACATGTGCCACTGCCGACCGTTTACAGGTGGATCGGGTTAGTTACCTTCTGCAGGAGATCTATGGCATTGAAAACAAGAACAACCAAGAGACTAAGGTGAATGGAATCAGTGTTCCTGGTGTTAAGAATAGATACTCCCTGTCTAAAGGGCTGTTAGGACATTTGTACCATGAATGCTCTTTCGAAGTCACAGATGATCTCAGTGCTGAGCTCACTTCAGAGCCTGTAGCGTAACCTGCTATCTGAACTCCCTCCGCAGCCGTCCGATGATGAGAACAGTGACAACAGTAACGAGTGTGTGGTATGTTTGTCGGACCTGCGCGACACACTCATCCTGCCTTGCAGACACCTCTGCCTGTGTAACTCCTGTGCGGATACGCTGCGCTATCAGGCGAACAACTGCCCTATCTGCAGATTGCGTATGTACCATCTATTTACAATCTCAAGATCTCCTGGCTTGCTTTATGGTTGGGTTCATGTTGATGGTGATTAACTGTAAAGGCACTTACAGACAGCATTTGTAAACTGAGAAATTAATTTGTGTGTTTGTGTTCAGCGTTTCGAGCACTGCTGCAGATTAGAGCGGTGAGGAAGAAGCCCGGGGCGCTCTCCCCTGTGTCCTTTAGCCCTGTTCTGGCTCAGAGCATGGATCATGATGAGCACTCTGTAAGTCTCTAACCCAATTGCTTTGTTCTTCGACTGCACTGTCTGAAGCTGTAGTACTGTAGCGCTTGCATTTAGAATTTTTTCATCCGTATGAGCAACTATTAACTATTCATCACCAATGTAATGCACTGTTTTGGAGTTTAAATTTGGCTTTCACAGAACATTATCCTGGACCACATCTAGCCTGTATCTTTCATACACTATCAGTGCTGACTTATTCCATTATCTCTGTGTGCTTCTTTCTGTCATTAGAGCTCTGATTCAGTTCCCCCTGGCTTTGAGCCCATCTCCCTTTTGGAAGCTCTGAACGGGCTCACTGCTGTGTCTCCTGCAGTTCCATCGGCTCCTCTGTATGACGAGATCAACTTTTCCGGTAGTTTGAGTGGGGACAGCCGGCAGCTCAGCTCTCCTGAGCACTCTGGAGACAGCGGCCCGCAGAAGGGCAAAGTCAGCAAGTCACCTGACAGGTAATCCTATCATGTCATTGGCATTGCTATTTAAAGCACTGCTTTGCTCAAAAATACTAAGATTGGTTCCAGCTAATCTCAGTGATTTTATTCTTGATACATGTTGGGTCATTTACTGCAGCAAGGGACTAACTTGCTGGAGATTCAGTTCATGACTTAAACTCTTCAATGGAAACATACAAGAATATCAGTTTTCACTGTTACCTGTTTGATTCGCCCAATTGGTTACGTAAAATGAAGTAAACAGTACTTCGTGCTGCAGTAATCATGCTTATTGTTTGCATGTTAATATTTCGTTTCCTTTAAATCTGATGCAGTGCCTCTCTTCTGAGTGTACGGTAAAGCAGTCTTATGAGACTGTATCACTGACAGAGCCCTCTTTGGCATCCTCATGCTAGTGTTGAATATCTGCTGGCCCTGGGCCAGGACAGCACACTGCTCCCTGCGTGAAGTAGTCTACAGGATGATTCCAGAGGGCATGACCTCTTCTTGAATATAGCTCTTGGGCTGACTTCCTCAGCCAATTTTGCAGAGGGCAATGAAGCTATGGTGAGAGAAAAAATGCAATATATCTACTCGGCTGAGCTCTTTCTCTGATGTTTCCACAGCACCTTGCGATCGCCCTCGTCACCCATTCAGGAGGAGGACGAGGAGAAGCTGTCAGAAATGTCTGATGCACAGGGCCATACCCTGCTCTCTAGCAGTCCTGCCCCCACTGAGGTCAGTTTGTCTTTCAAAAAATCTTTTTTGTTTGTTTTTTCTTCCTCTGATTTTACTCGCATACAATTTCATAACAAACAAGCGTTGACTCTTCTTGTCACTGTCTCTTACACACAGGGCACAGCTGGTGAGGAAGCTGCTGATTCCCTATCTCCTGAAGAAGGTTAGTGTACTATTTAAAGTAATCCCTTTTAATCCTTTGCTGTCTTTCAACCCAGACCTATACACTGAAGTTTACTGAAGGCTTTATTATCCTTAGGGTGTGTGTGTGTAATGTGGAAAATGTATATTTTACTTACCCCATTGCTGCAAATGGGGGTTCAGGGTGATGGTGGTCTAGTGGTAGGGTGCTTGCCTATGGACCTTTGGCTCAAGAGGTCCCAAGTCCGAATCCCACCTCTGGCACTACCATCACTGGGTTCCTGATCAAGACCCTTAACCCTGAATTGCTCCAGGGGCACTGTCCCTGTAATTAGGACACGGAAGTCGCTCTGGATAAGAGCGTCTGCTAAATGCCATAAATGTGTTACATTATTAAAGGTGATTGTCATTGCTTGTGTGTGTCTATGTGTGCGTGTGTGTGCGTACAGAGGACAGGCTGAACTCAGAGGGTGAGATTGGGCCTGATTGTAGCAGTGAGCACAGCAGTCTAACCAAAACCGATAGTGACCCACCTGGTGCGTGGATATTTTGATCCTTTCTATTTGGATTGACTATTCCTATGTTCCCTGCTGGCAAAAAAATGCATCCGTTCAGTCCACTTTGTGTTTGTTTGTTTTTTCTAGCAGCCACTCTGCATGTCTTTTTAACTGCCTTGTTGTCAGCTTTGCAGTCTGAACTGTGTGGTGTCTTCTCTTTTTCTGACTTCTCAACAATCTTCTTCCACTCCTGACCTTGCTCTGTGACCTGCAGCTCTAGGTCCTGATTCCTGCTCTATCGGTATGGAAGAGTAATGCTGGTATGTAGGCTGCTCTGTCTTTCTTCCACGTTCATTTCCTCAGACTTGAGATAAAACTCGAAGTGCACCGCAGTCATTCCCTATAAATGTCTATCATTGTTGAAAAAGAGTGAAAACTGAGCTATCGCTATGCTCCTTTGACAAGCTTTTGAGTCTGCATGTCAATTATGAACTTCTGAATGACATCCAGAAAGCAACATTTTCAGTTTTCTTAAGTACTTAATGACCAGATATTACAGTTATTAAAGCTTTTGAAACATTAGTTTTGTAGTTATACGCACAATTTAAGTACTGTTTTGTGACGTCAGCACCATTGTAGACAATAATTGCTCAGCTCTTCTGCAGTTGTGTGATGGAATCTGATTTTTAGGACAGCCTAACATACAACCATTCAATGAGACAATGATTCTGATGTCCTCTCATCCCTCAGGTTTATCAGACTCAATGGAGAGTCTGATCACGCAGAGCACATGTTGTTCAAGCCAGCCTCTCCTGTGTCACACAAGCAGTTTGCACATGGAAGATGAATAACTGGACCATTAACCTTCACATTTCCCCTCATCTCCCAGAGGCTTGATTCACTGGATGTATCCCAAGAACCCTTGGGAGTCTGGCTATGTAATATGGGTTTTCAAAGTTTTCCACTCCACTCTAGTCATCAAGACCTGTCCTTTCTGAGATGCAGTGGTTAATGGCAAATTCCAAAAACAATTTCTTTGTGAGTTTTAATTAGAAATGGCATTTCAATAAGAAATTTACCATTAATGGAAAAATTCTTCATAGTTATTTCCAGATAAGGAAACATTGGGGGAGGGGGGGGAGGGGCTGTGTATCTGAATATATGATGCCTATTCCTACGATGATGGCTTTGAGGTCGGGGTGGGGGGAAATGAGTGTTAACTACAGAAGCAACACTAACCAGCGCTGGTCAGAATTCATTTCATGAGTCTAGATAACATTAATGAAAAGTTAATAGTAATATAAAGCTATTGTGCGAGTAAACCTATTTGTGTATAATGCAGGTCTGTAACTCTGTGAATTTGATATGAAGTAATGTTTTATAGGGCGTGCTTTGATGTTTTTTTTTTTTTTTTTTCCCTGACATCTTTTTGGGATGAGAACCTCCTTTAAAGCATTTTGTAACGTACAAACAGTTACTTTTCTTATGTTTTTTGACCAAATTTAATGCTTTAAGTGTATTTGCACCTCCTCTTATGTATGTTCTGTAAAATGAGCTTTTCTCACTACATTACGTGAACTTTATACAGTCATTCCTTACAACACCTTATTTTGTTGAAAGATTTATTCCGTTACTCTGGTTCAATTGAGTTGGTGTGTATTGAGCATGGTGACTGCTGCGTACATCTATATCTATATAGATGTGTGTGTGTGTGTGTGTGTGTGTGTGTGTGTGTGTGTGTGTATATAAATATTTCTGCCTTTGCATTGCTAGTGAAAGAGCAGCATTGACTAGTATGCTTTAAATTTGCAAGTCTTCTCACTCGCACCATCTCGTCCAACCCAAAGCACCACGACTTGCAGTGCTGTAAATGTAGCATTATGCATAGAGGTACATGTGCCTTTGAACAGCAGATGTTGCTACTTCATTGTGCTTTGAGCTGTTCTTGTAACCAGAGAGCAAGTCTGAAGTCTTGGGAAGTGTATTCTTTTAGCTTTCAGCATACGACCATGAAAAATACTGAAATATGTTCTAAGGATAGTGTTATCTGTATAGTATATTTCTTGGAGAGCATTTCTCTAATGGTTTACCAATGATATATTATTCTTTAATTATTTAAGCAGCCACTATATTGGAAAATGATACTAACACTTCTTTTGTGTGTGTTCGTGTAAGACCTTTTAGTGCAGCACATCTGTGATATTGAGTGAGCTATCAAAGGATGTATTACTCATAAATGATTGCTTTGTTAATGTATTTGGAAGCTCAGTGATATTTCATATGCAATATTGACTAGTGGCTTCATATGAATTACCAGGCTAAGCTCTGCATGATCTGTAGGTGAAGATTATCGTAATATGTCTCCGCTCTGGAAGATGCTCACTTACTCTCCCTCAGATAATGTGCCATTTCAACTTGATGATCCACTGTGCCTTCCTGTCCCTGTTCGTAATATTGGCCTGGTATCCAGGGTGTTAACATCGGGTCAGCCATGGTTCTCAAATAATATCAACGTACGTTTTGTCCAAGTGTATAGTGTACGGCTGCATGTGAACACCATTAAAATCCCATTAATTCTTCAATAATTCACTTTGGGGTTGTATTTTTTCCTCTGGCTTAAATTTAATTTCATAGATGTTACGCATTTTTAAAGAATGAATTGAATTGGTTGAATGCAAATGAATGGCTGATGTGGCCTTGACTATTGCATCACACTATTTCTTCATTTAGCCTTCCTCAACGCCCCACGTGTCATTGCATATTCATTTAATTAGACAAAAATCAAACACGATCCTGTTTTATTTCATTGAAGTTACTGTAAAGTCATAATCTTTGGGTTAAGCTGTTTTGCATGGGTCCCAGTTTATTATTGGTTCCGACCATACACTGTCAATCTCTCTATATAATTATATGGATAATAGTCATAGATCATTTTCACACGTCTTCTGCTGTTAAGACACGGGGGTTAATATCACTTTTACAAGCTAGTTATCTGAGCTATCTGTATTTAAATTTGAGACTTTTCTTGCAAAGACACAGATCGTCCATTCCTTGTTGGTCAAAAGCATTTCTTTCTTCGGACTGGAATGGGCAGATGCATGGGCCTTCTTGTGGCTATTTAGAAATTTGAGATATTGCAAAGAAACCAGCCTTGCACAGCCTAACTTTAACAGGGGCCGCAGGGACTTGTGTTTAGGGACTAGGTCCCAGGATCAGAGTTAAAATCTTGGATCGCTATGTCTCCCTGAGGTATCCTTGAGCAAGGTACCGTCCCTATCAATGCTCCCCGTGTGATGGGCATGACTGCCCCCTGCTGCATGTTGTGTGTGTGGGTTAAATGCGGAGAATGCATTTCGCTGCGTTTCACTGTGTGCTGTGCTATTTCATAATGAACTAGTCATTTTCACTTAAACTTTACCCAGAAATTGCCCCTTTTTGCAGCTCCACTTTCCTCACTCTAGTAAACTAGTGTAAGATGCTCAGTGTTTAATGGGGAAAAACGGAATGATTAAGGTTTTACTCCTTCTCCAAATCTGTGTTCACAGCTCTCCCCCACTATCTCTGTAGGCCTAGAGATCCTTTCTGATTTTTTAACTTTTTAGTTTTCTAATCGCCCTTGAATTCACCTCTTGGGATGAGCAATAATACAATTATTTTTCAATCTGATACCATGAATAAACGAGACTGAATCGGATTAATTCTGATACTGATACCGAAAGTCTAAATAAAAAAATAATTCTTTGATCTTCACACTGGAAGACTGTATATGTGGGCATCAGAAATTACGTTTCATCTCAGGTAGCTGTGTTTTTGTATGAGAACCTGAGGTGTGGGGCAGAAGGGAAAGTAGCCCTAATTCTAAACATTTATTTTACAAATACTTTTCACATTTCCAGCATCTCTGAAATATCTGATGCATTAAAGTCTACACACTTTTCCATCCCAGACCTGTTCAGGAGGGTTAAAACAGTGTGACTTACTGTAATTGAAATGGGCACTTCAGGCTGCACCAGGACTGGAAAGGACTGATTTTGGATTGGATATCTAACTCCATTGCTAGATTCAAAGATTTGGGATAAGTGTTTTTACTATTCCTTTAGGATGGTCATTATCAAATTTTCATCTAGCTGTTTTAAGAAAACAATATTTTCAGTATTTCGAGGATCAGCTCTAAAAGATCTGTCAGAATCAGGAAAATGGCACGGATCAATCCATCACTACCTGTCACACCCCACGGCCCACCTGCCTTCACCCAAACCGTGCAATAAACTAGTTCTCGCAGTAATCTGGCTCAAAATCTATTTTGCCCCCCCATACTAAACAATGTTTTAATTCTCATCATGTTTTATGAAGTGGTCTCTCAGTGGTCTGCCCTCTGCTGGAGATGGTGTGCAGTTTACCGTAAATTCTCTTGGCATTTTCTTCAGTGTGGTGGACTAAAAGGGTTGCTTAGGCCATGTTGGATTAGCCTGCTTGCAGATGCTTGCTTAAATGAGGAAGCTGTTGCCATTTGGGGAACTTTTTGAAAATGCTCATGATCATATCTCACAGTAATAAATGTTTTTGAACAGGACAAAAAGCACCAGCGTTCTTCATCTGTGATTATCTGTTGGGTTCCGTTTCAAAGCTGCAAAGCTACAAAACTGTAAATTTATTGGATTAAAAGAAAATATGCAATATGCATCATAACTAAATTAGACAGGTGCATAAATTTGGGCACCCCAACAGAGATATTACATCAATACCTCCAAAGCCTCCTTTTGCAAATATAACAGTCTCTAGATGCCTCCTATAGCCTTTGATGAGTGTCTGGATTCTGGATGGAGGTATTTTTGACCATTCTTCCATACAAAGTCTCTCCATTTCAGTTCAGTTTGATGGCGTTCGAGCACGGACAGCCTGGTTCAAATCATCCCATATATTTTCAACATTGTACTTCTGTCTCTGCATGAATAGCTTTGTAGATTTGAAACTGTGTTTTGGGTCATTGTCCAGTTGGAATATCCAACCCCTGCGTAACTTAAACTTTGTGACTGATGCTTGAACATTATCCTGAAGAATTTGTTGATACTGGGTTGAATTCATCCGACCGTCGACTTTAACAAGGGCCCCATTCCCTGAACTAGCCGAACAACCCCACAGCATGATGGAACCGCCACCAAATCTGACAGTAGGTAGCAGGTGTTTTTCTTGGAATGTGCTGTTCTTCTTTCACCATGCAAAGTGCTTTAATGACCAAATCACTCTCATCAGTCCAAAGCACTTTGTTCCTAAATGAATCTGGCTTGTCTAAATGAGCATTTGCAAACAGCAAGTGACTGTTTGTGGTGTGAGTGCAGAAAAGGCTTCTTTCTCATCACCCTGCCATACAGATGTTCTTTGTGCAAATTGCGCTGAATTGTAGAACGATATACAGATACTCCATCTGCAGCAAGATGTTCTTGCAGGTCTTTGGATGTGATCTGTGGATTCTCTGTAACCATTCTCACAATCTCGCGCACATGCCGTTCCTGAATTTTTCTTGGCCTGCCAGATCTGGGTTTAACAGTACCTGCCTGTGGCCTTCCATTTCCTGATTACGTTCCTTACCATTGAAACTGACAACTTAAACCTCTGAGATAGCTTTTTGTAGCCTTCCTCTAAACAATGATACTGAACCATCTTTGTTTTCAGATCTTTTGAGAGTTGCTTTGAGGATCCTATGCTATCATGAGTCAAAGGGAAGCACAACTTGCAACTGACCACCTTAAATACCTTTTCTCATGATTGGACACACCTGTCTATGAACTAATCCAGCCAATTTGGTGTTGCAAGTAATCAGTACTGAGCAGTTACATGCACTCAAATCAGCAAAATTAAAAACACGTTTTGCACAGGTAGTTTTTCACATTTGATTTAATTTCATACAATTAAATACTGCTTCACTAAAAATATTTGTTTGGAAAACACCCCAGTACTCAGATGTTCCTAGGAAATGAAAGACAGACCACTGTTATCTTTTTTGTTGAAAGTAGAATAAATTATTATGCATGCTGAGAGGGGTTCCCAAACTTTTTCATAAGACTGTATATGTGTGTGTGTATATGTATATATATATTATTATTATTATTT
Organism: Hepsetus odoe; assembly: GCA_017165825.1. NCBI lineage: Eukaryota > Metazoa > Chordata > Actinopteri > Characiformes > Hepsetidae > Hepsetus > Hepsetus odoe. The sequence continues at coordinate 16,975,572 of CM029368.1, forward strand.
GTGCCTAAGATGTGTGATAAGCCCTACTCTTGCCTTTAATCCACTTCTAAATATTCCACAGAAAAAACAGCAAATATAACCAAAGTGAACAGTCTCCTTATAAAGTACAATACAACAGCTTCATTACCTGAAAAAGTAAATATGTTCTATACATTTATATGAAGTGAAAGTGACTATTTGTTTTTGTGAAACACAGTGAACCTCAACAAAAAATAAATCCTCTGCATTTAACCCATACACCGTGTGCCCAATTAATAGGCAAGTGAATATTTTGTCCATCATTTTTATGCACAAATTCCAATTCCAAGCTGTATAAATTTGAATGCTAATTGGATTTAAGCAGGTAATCTTTAACTGAAAATTGAAAATAATAAACATTGTCGCAAGAAACAGGATAAGAAAAAAAGATGCAAAATTAACTGCCAAAGATTTGAGAAGAATCATGATGTGAAGCTACCCTCTTGTAAGCTAAGAAGCATTTACCTTTAATATATGGTTCTGTAAAGTGAAAGTGACGAAATGTCATTATGAGCACACTGCAGCACAGTGGGCAGCCACATTCAGGGCCCGGGGAGCAGTGTTGGAGGAAGGTACCTTTCTTAAGGGTACCTTAGGGTAACCTACTGGTCTGGGAGCTGAACTTATGATCCTTTTATGAAAGGGTTAAGTCCCTAACCACTGGTTGGTAAATAGTTAAGTAGTAAATAACATCTATTACAGCTACTTCTGGTAAAAAAAAAAAATTATGACTTACACAATCCAGATAAATACAGTACTGTGCAAAAGTTTTAGGCAGGTGTGAAAAAATGTTGTAAACAAAGAATGCTTTCAGAAATGGAAGTGTTAATCATTTATTTTCATCAATCAACAAAATGCAGTGAATGAACAAAAGAGAAATCTAAATCAAATCAATATTTGGTGTGACCACCCTTTGCCTTCGAAACAGCATCAATTCTTCTAGGTACATTTGCACACAGTTTCTGAAGGAACTCAGCTGGTAGGTTGTTCCAAACATGACTGTGTTTCAACCTCCGTGTGACGTTGATGATCATCAGCACCTGTTTGGTAAAAGTTTGGTTGATCAGACACCGACTATAATCCTACAAAATCCCTGACTTTGTGCAAGTGTACCTAGAAGAACTGATGCTGGTTTGAAGGCAAAAGGTAGTAACACCAAATATTGATCTGATTTAGATTTTTCTTTTGTTCGCTCACTTTGCATTTTGTAAATTGATTTTTTTTTTTAAATCATTATTTATATTTCTGAAAGCATTCTTTGTTTACAGCATTCTTTCAGACCTGCCTAAAACCTTTGCACAGTACTGTATATTTATATTTTTAGGCCAGGTTTAATGCACCTACATTCAGAACCACCAGTAGTGTTTCAACTTTAAGGACAACTAGAAACTCAACCCAGCTTAACCTCAACTATGAGCTGGAATTTCCAAACCCATTTCGCTCTGGGTGAAGGAGATTGCTGTAAATTGCCAGATTGCTCAAACCAGGTAGGGCTGATCTCTAAGTCCAAGACCAAATGTAGCTTTCAGATTGAATCAGGTTGGCAAGCTGGCTTTTAACAAAAAACAGGTGTAGAAACAGGTGCTTTTCCATTTAATTAGGTGCTTCTCTAACCCTCTTATAAAAATCAGCCTGAGAGCGTGTCACAGAAATCGCCTGCCAATCTCATTACCCCTCTCTGTGTCTGTGTGCCGGACCACACACACCCCCTGGACCTAAATTACACACTAGTAGTTTGTATCCTTATGTCACACCAAAAATAAATCATAGCATCACACCCGTTTCATGCTTTAAAGTGACGACCCTTGTCATTGTGAGGTCACAGCACAGCAGTGCTTTCACATTTAAGTGAATGTGAATGAAACAAGACAGCATGTAATATGAACATGATCTGAATAGATCTGGGAAGTGTTTTCCAAGGTCTGCATGTTTCTTTGGGCGTCTGCTTGTGAAAACCTTTTGTAACATGACAATAAATAAGAATGATCACAGATGCACTAAGGGTTGGTTTCCTGGACAGGGATGAAGTAAATCCTATCAAGGTTTTTCTTCTAAACTCTCAGTTGAGGTTGCTGTGTAGTCCAAGACTAGACTAGATTATTTCCGCAAAAGAAATTGTCCTTAAAACGATATCAAGGTATTACATTTTTTTTATCAAAAAAGCTGAGCTTTGGAAAAATATTTTTGAGTTCCTCATTCATGGGCCCTGATTTCAGTGTCAGGTTTTTATTTATACACTATGATTTATTTTCAAACGGGGGTTTTCCTCTTTCGTTCTTAGAAAAATTCCATCCATCCATTATCTGCCGCTTGTCCCAAACGGGGTCGCGGGGGAGTGCTGGTGTCCAATCCAGCGCACACAGGGCGAGGACGGGGGACGCACCCTGGACAGGTCGCCAGCCCATCGCAGGGAAGAAAAATTCCTGTCCCCACAAACACTTAAAAAAAAAAAAATCCAATCAAATTTCAAACAAAGGGCACACCGTGACATCAATTACAGAGATAAAGGTGAACATTCTGAAGTCCCGTTCCATTTCCTTTGTCTATATGTCAACACTGAATACAGATTTTATGAAAATGTTCACCCTGCTTTGATTTTTTTTAATGATCCATTTGCAGAGGCCTAAATGCCAAAATTAATAGAAAACGCTATTTAAAAATGAATAGTGTTACTTTAACATGTTGTTACTGCACTTAGGAGGAATCTGTATTTTACTTTTTACTTTTATTCCCGAAGTAAGTAGTACTTAAGTAATTTTATATGAATGTATCTTTTATTGCAGAGACTTTCAACATCAGACAATAACACGGCACAGATGATTCATTGGTATATCCATTGGTACAGGTCACACATGGCAGACAAGTGTAAACTACATAACATAAAACAGTTAAGAAATGGAGACACAGCCATGCAGAAAAGGTGTCTTGAATATGATGTCTAATAAAGAGAACTATTAGTCACTTGGCTGAAGGTGAAACAGTGAAGCTCTTGTTCATCATTTCCAGTAGATTGTTTTTGTTATATTTGGAATTAAAATGGTTAAAATTATTGATATTAGTGTGGTGTAGTTAGCTTTGCACAGAAACAGTATGTGGAAACCTTTAGCAGTTTATTAATTTCTAATTTATTCTAAAATGTCATGAAAATCATTTTTCCTGAGGGTCACTGTTCAGATAAAGAGCTTTGACTTTTAGATAGTAGGTTATAGTTGGCTAATTTATTGCTGTATATTACAGTCCTTCCAGTACTTTTCTACCGTAGTAACCAATTTTCATTAAATTCAGTTTTAAATATCTATATTAGGATGCACAGTGTCTGGGGGTTAAACATTTTGTTCAGCTGTATTGTGGAGTATTAGTGCCTCTTAATGCCCCTTAACCCCGCTTCTCAGCTCACCTGACAGCTGCAGCTTTTGAGACTCCCTCACGTGTGCACTTGTCCATCCATGCCTCATTAGAGGACTCTGCTTTAGGAGATCAGCAGAAAGGTCAGGAGAGGGTACAGTTGGGGAAGGAGGGGTTGGGATGATTTAGGGTGCAAGAGACGGAGAGCTGTGGGAGGGTTTGAGTGAGAGAAAGACAAGAGAAAGAGAGGTGGTCCAAGCCAGAAGAGGTTGAACGTGACTGAGAGAGTGTATGTGTGAGCAGCCAGACCACAGCACTGAAGGAAGTTTCTAAAGTCAGAAAAGTTAGGGAAGAGAGGCAGTGCAACCAGGAAAAATCCTGTACACATACTAGTGCCAGAGAGTTCGTGGTGTGTTGTGTGTGAATAGAGGATGATGACTCAGCAGGTGAGCAGCTCTCCCTTTCTGAAGCCCTTTTACCTGAAGACACCTCTGAGTGTGTCAAGCCCTCTCCGGCAGCGGCGGCACACACTGCCGGCCAGTGAGTTCCGAAATCTCACTCCACAGGACGCCATCAGCGTGTTTGAGATCGAGAGGGAAGGTAAGAGATTCACTTAGTGCAGTGGGCCACAGAGGGTTAATATAGGAAAGAGGGGAAAACATCACTTATTACTTCAAGTAGTAATAGATTTACTTTACTGAAATGATCATTACTAAATGTCTGTGTAACAAATGTGTCTTTTCAGTGCTTTATTTGCATAAAAATAGTACAGTAAGGAAAACTTTAGACTTGCTAGTATTACTGTCCTTACATTGGCCGAACCACAGACACAGCTTTAGGTTCTTGACTAATACTTAGGGTAAGGGAAGGTAACTTAACTTTACAGAGCTGTTTTTTTTTTTTTTTTTATCAAATCTAGACGGATCAGTTTAATTGAGACCAATGGTCTTTATCCACCAGATTCATGTTAACAAGATAAAGGTTTGTGTAGCTTTCCATGCTTTCGCTACACTATACTCAGAACAGACACACATAAATAGAGCAGAGGAATGCCAGAACTGGAGGTGAGGTGTCCCCACAGAACATTGCCCGAACCACCAAGCTGCCTCCTCTGGATTGTGTTCTTAGTGCATCCTCGAGCCATCTAAAAGAAAACAGAAAAAAGAAAAACCTGCCACCTTCCTCCATTGCTTTGTGATGTTTTGCTCACGGGTCACCACAGATGCTCTGACTGATCTAGATCCCCATACACTGCAATGTGCTCTGACAGCTTTCTATCATAGCCCTTTCTAGATTAGTAAAAGCATGCTCAGCAATTTGTGCTGCAGTAGCTTGTCTGTGGGATTTGACCTGACAGGCTCGACTTCGCCTGTTTGCACCAATGAGCCTTTGGAGCCCATGACCCTGTCGCTGGTTCTCCAGTTGTTCTTCCATTTTTCTTCTACTGGTAGGTACTTCTAGAGTACTGGGAATAGTCCATAAGTCCTGTCTTATTTCAGATGCTCTGAAGGTCATTTTACCCTTATCAGTCTATCAGATTCATTCGCTTGCACATTTTCACACTTTCAACACATTAACTTCAAGAACAGACTGTCCACTTGTGAACTAATAGATTACACTAAGTGACATATGCCAAAACAAGATAACAATCACCTGTCAGGAGTGTAATGCTGTGGCTGATCTGGTTTCATTCAGTAAAGAAAATACAGCATTTGTTTCAAAAGACATATGTGTCTGTTCATAGAGGATCAGAAGGTGTCAATGAAAAACTGAACAGTTTGTTATGTAGACAGACACATAGTTGAAATAAATAATACTATATAAGATATATACAAGATATTGCACCTTAAATAATTTAGAAAGTCACGTGAAAGAGGATTAGAAACGATAGGTTAATTTGATTGTGGGCAGCCACTTGAACTCTCGACTGATCTGCGGATAATCCAATGTTTGTGTGTGTGAAAGCAGGATCATCACTCCACTCATCCTCTTTGACTGATTCTCTGAGACTCATGACTGTCTGTGTTTCTGTCTGGCCTTTAGCTTTCGTTTCGGTGTCTGGAGAGTGCCCACTTACCCTGGATGAGGTGCTGAACTTCTTAGGCCAGTGTCCTGAACTCTCCATGGGCTGGTTCGAGGGTGGGCAGTTGGTGGCCTTCATCATTGGATCTGGATGGGACAAGGAGAGACTGGAACAGGTGAAGTGTCCATACCAGTAGACTGCGCTCCTCTGTCAGCCAACATGTTTTAATTCAAGTGGGAAACATTGGATTAAGACCTTTAAAAATGAAACTCTAGAGTCAGCTGATGACTTAATTAAAGACTATACAATAGTCAATACAATACAATAGTTTAGTGAAAAGTTACACAATTTGATTCAGGATAACAAAAGAGAAAAGCCTAATAAAACCTATTAGACGCTACTAAAAGATGTCTAATATTGTAAGTTAAGCATATATATGATGTGCTTCCCCTAATTCAAATAAACTTGTGAAACACAATGAAGTGTAGCCTCTGCATTTGGAGCAGTGATGGGGATGGTACCTTGCTCAAGGGTACTTCAGGAAAGCCTACTGGTCCGGGATTCGAACCCACAATCTTCCGATCCGATCTAGTCCCAAACCACTATGCCACCACTGCCCCAACTTGTTAACTTATGTGGTTTCTAATACTACAATGCTGCTGTTAGCCATGAACTTATAAAAAACGGCCAAACGTCTTTTAAATCCCATTGATTTTCATGTTGCTGGTTTTTATATTATGTCTCGTGTGTCTGATCAGGAGGCTCTGACCCGGCATGTGCCAGATTCTCCCACAGTTCACATCCATGTGCTGTCTGTGCACCGTCACTGCCGGCAGCAGGGGAAAGGATCCATCCTGCTGTGGCGCTACCTGCAATACCTGCGCTGCCTGCCAGGTCTGCGTAGAGCCCTACTCATCTGCGAGGAGTTCCTTGTGCCCTTCTACGAAAAATCTGGCTTCAAGGAGAAAGGCCCTTCCGCCATTTCTGTGGGAAGTCTCTGCTTCAGAGAGATGGAGTACATGCTGGGAGGGCTGGCCTATGCTCGACGCAACAGCGGCTGCTAAGAGCTTCTGTGTTTTTGGGTTCCAGTGTTTTGTTTTTTTTTTAGAGTAATGGACATCATTCTCAGTTTCTGAGCAAGAACTGAGGACTCATGAAAGAGAGAGGAAGGGTGAACAATATATAGTGCCCTTACATTGGTCCTCTGGATCATCAGCCACCCCATCAGAGCCAACAGTCAGCTTCTAACTGACATCACCATTCAACCTCAGGCCAGGACCCAGAGACTGGGACAGTTGCAGTCCACAAGAGGCCACAGAACGCTGCCCAGTACAGGAGGGCACTCAATATGTATAGGTGGGAAAATTTCCTGTGCACATCCTATGCTTGCATTTCAAGTGAAAACAAGTAGTCAGTGGGTTAAATAGGGTCTTTGGGTTCCGGTTGTTTGTGTTCCATCTTTTTCTTCATTCCTGTAAACTAGATTTAAGTTAACAACAGTCAATCAACTAATTTCCAGCCATATTTTGCAAACACTGTCACTGAGCAAGTCAAAGTAGTTAATATGTACAAAAACGCAGGCTTCAAACCAAGTGTGTAAGTGTTCAGAAGTTTGTTTTCTTACCTTGACTTGTAATTACACCACTGTGAAATCATACTTAAGCTTGGTTTTAATTGTTTCTATATTGGTGGAGAACCTTTTATAACTCCTTGACATGAGTGAACACATGAATCAATTAAAGCAATCAATCAAAGTTCTACAGTAGCTTATCAACTCAGATATCTTTACAGCGTTAACCATGTTGTTAGTCTTTAAAGAGGGGTCACAATGTCTATACAATACAAATACAATGTTAGCCGTTTTATTTACTGTCCAAAATGACCAATTAACGTTTAGTTTATGTACATTTCTATGTTTTTTTCTATAAAATGCTGATGATGGTAAGCAAGCAGTAAATCAGAACGTTTAAACTTTCTTTAGGGATTCTTTGCCTCATGAATGTGGTCTCAAACATGTTATGGAATGTGATAGACCAAACCTTTTCCGAATAAAAATATGCAGATTTCAGCCTGTATTTTTATGAATCGCCCAATATTTGATTTGTCTTAAATATATTTACAGGGTGATCACTTCAGCAAAGGGTATTTTACAGCAAAATCTGTGATATTGTTATGAGCTTAGCCATTAAGAAACAGGCAGACAACCATCCGAGGTGCAGACTGATTAAGCTGTATTTTGTAACAAGTGAATAAATGGGTAGCTAAAACACTACCCTTATGTATTTAACCATTACTCCATTTGAAGCATTACACAAATAAAAGAATAACATTTGAGTGCTTGACGTAACCAAAATATGGCAGTAGTAGGTGCATTTACCAAGGCACTTAAGGTATAGATTGTTTATCTTTTACGTCCCTGGATTCTGAGGTCATCTAAACAATCAAAACAATTGCCTGATTTAGTGACATGCTAAAACATGAAGTACAAAAAAGATAGATTTTTAGCATTCATTTTCTGTGTTTGTACCAGTGCCTATTCTCCCACACTGTCCTCAGATGCTGTAATGTGTGTTAAGAGAGTCTGGAGCTAGGGAGTAACAGAACACCCTGCTTAACAGACAAAATAAAACTCTTTGGGGGACAAGAAACATTCTTAGAGTCATCACAATGGTCAAATGTAGCATTCCAACTTGCACTGAGAGAAGAAAACACAAAATAAAAAAAACACAAGCATCACCGGCCAAGTTTACACACAAAATGCCTCTGAGGGGCGGGACAATGTCCAGCTTTATCTTCCCGGCCAGACATAGAGCTGGCTATTGGCTGATGCAGAAGAACAGCCAGTCCAAAACCCTCAACCCGAAGCCCCGCCTCCTTGCAGCTCCTTCAGTGGAGATGGGCGTTGAGGTCGTACTTCTCACAGAACTTTTCTGTCAGGGGAATGCAGGTGAGCAGTTCACACCACTCGCACTTGATGGGATAGACGTAGAAGAGCACCACTAGGCCAGCGAACAGGCCCACAAAGACCGCCAAAAAGACAAGGATCTGGCAGCGCTTGCGATACATGTCCATGCGTCCGAAGCTGATGTAGGGAAGGAAGGCGAAAGAAAGGAAGAAGCCAGAGATAAAGCCGCAGATGTGCGCAAAGTTGTCGATCCAGGGCAGCAGGCCGAAGGCGAAGAGGAAGAGCACCACACACAGCAGCTTGGTGAAGGCGCGCCAGGGCTGTGCCAGGATTTGCCAGCTTTGGAAGAGTTCCACAAAGAGGCAGGCCAGGATTCCAAACTGAGAGCCTGCAGGACCCACCTGAACAGAGAAGGAGAACTGGATCAGAGACTGAGGGCTGGCTTTTTGGAAAAACATAACCATTAAATCAGACAAAAAGCTCTTCATTTGTTTCTCATTAGTCATTTTGTTATGAAATGTTTAATTAATGATGGGAAATAACAAGTAAATTATTACTACATTGCATTAGGTATCAATATATATATATAGTGCTGCATGCAAAGTCAAGGAAGGGTGGTTGCGGACACCTCAGCTCTGTAGGGCAGAAAGATGGCGCTGGCCAGGTTCCCTGTTATACCACTGAGGATGTAGATGATGGAGATACGCAGCCAGCCAGCCAGCTTCTCCAGATCCCTTAGGATAGTCATCTGAAACAGCACGGAAACCAGGCAGTGCAGAATCCTGGTTCACAAACACACACACACACAAGCACATGTGAAAAAAAAACCTTTTTGTGTTTATAGATCTCATTTCATTTACAGAAAGAGGCCCTACCTTGTCTCTTAGACACGTGTGGACAGATTTTTCTTATGCAATGCATTTACTGGTTTTAGTGCGTCACATCAGAATGGTTTGAGAGCTGTAAAAGATCACTGTACTATTTGGGATCGCCTATCATTATGCCAAAATGAAATTGATTGAAATTTGATTTCTAAAGAAATGGTGCTACAGATCTTTTTTACTTCTCCTTCTATCCAGCTTGAAATAATTCCACACCACTGATGTTTAGCTAAGACCAGCTAAGCTCCCAACAGTTTTGGAGGCGATGTAGAAACAGTATCAGTGGAACACTGACAAGCCACATACACCTACACTGAATCAATCTTAAATATTGTACACTTGTTTCAAGGCCAATAAAAATTGTTCTTGATGCTTCTGTAAAGTTCTAAATACTTCTTACCACTTGGCAGATGCTGAGCAATGAGCAATTCCATCTTCAGTTAAATTATTCATACGACTTCATAGAACTGTAAAGGCTTTAAATGCAGCTTTCAAACCAACTGTAACCTGATTTGTTTTCGAGGCTCGTCAGTGGTTTGCATTGAACCCACAGAGGTGAAAGAGGTCTCTTTCTGAGGGATAGTCTTTGATACCTCAAATCCAACAAGCTGGAGAATTAAATCTGAGCTGATGATTTACATCAAGAACTGTGTCACTGTCCAGTAAGTTACTGACTGTAAGTAATGACGTCATTCGTGTTCATCATTTGAGGAATTATGCCTCCTCTGACCACTAATCTCATCACTAGCTGAGTCTTTCATTCTGTTTCTCATAATCTAATATCAGCACCAACAGCACTGAACACTCCGTAAGGTTCATGTACAACACTTTAGTTTTTATTACAAAAATATACAGCAACACATTATAAAAGACAAAGCACGTGTTGGTAAGATGGCTTGGCGAGGGGTGTGCACAAGCATGTGTGTGTGTGTGTGGCTGATGCACGTGCAGGATTATTTTATGGAGGCTGCTTAAGAAAGTGAACCTGTGAAGCTCAGAGGGGCTCTGGGTCCTGCACTTAGTTTAATTACTATCCAGACTAAGAAACCTTGGTTAAAAGCACCACACCTCTTCAGAGCCTGAGAGTCAGCTGTTTCTTAACAGAGATTAGCTGATCAAACGTGCCTCTGTGTGTCAGCTCCTTACACACCACTGTCTGCACACACGCCAGAGACTTTAATACCTATAACAAATCTCTGAAGAATCAAAGGGATTTAGCGTAAAATATTGCTTGTGTAAGACCGGCGCTGTTAAAACAAGACAAATCATTCATTATTATTATATTCATTAATATATTATTATATTATATATCATTTTCAACAGAATTTAACAAACACATAAGCTATTACTATATAATTATCTGATTGTAAACAAACTTGGTTAGGTTGATAATGACTTGTTGTGTATTTCTAAGTCTTTTAACTTTAGGCTTTCTTTTGCTCAAGAGAAGGAAAACACACAAAAAATGAACTATTTATTTTATTTGAATAAAAAAAAAATGCAATTTTTTTCCTCTTTTTTTAATTATTATTTATTTAACATAGTTGGAGACAAGTGTGTAGTATTTCCAGGTATATTTGTGCAATACTGGGCTGGAAGATTCTGCCTTTGTCAGCTACATTAGATTTACATTTCCAGTGCACTGACCTAAAAATACACCCCGAACATGTTTGATCGACTACGTTTGGGACTTGGGGAAAGCTGGGAAAAATGAACTAGTTGCTAAACTACTGCTTTAGTGAAAGTCGAGCACAAAAAATACTTTGTTCAGAGAACATGCAGAATGAAACCAAAAACAGCTGCATGTATCAAATTCTTCAAAAGTTATCTGTTTATACTATTTCCTACATATGTACAGTCCAGTGAGCTCCAGAAGACAAATGGGAAACGTACCCAGCATGGAGGAAGAGAGACAGCCAGAGTCGGTAAAACTGGTCAGGGATTTCTGGGTTGAGGAAAGGAAGGAGGCCACATACATCATACATGCAGTGCACCTGGTGCACGAGAGAGAGAGAGAGAGAGAGAGAGAGAGAAAGAGATTTATCATGGTGCTAAAAACAATGTCAAAAAAGAAAAAAGTCATTTATAACTAGTCAAATATTAGATAACATTTATGGCAACATTCATTTAATCAGTTTTAGCCAATAAACCCCATTGAGTGCATAAAGGCGTGCCACCTTTCACAACTCAGTGGTCTGGTACAGACGTCTGAGCCAACACTGTGTGCCCTCTCAGACAAAAAGGGGATTTAGCCAAACCCAGACCAGATTAGCATGGCAACCTTCACAGCTATTAGCACACTCAGACAGCAGCAGAATTTTCTGGTCCAAGGCTGGTAACTGAGTAATTAACCTAGAAGTGAGGGATGCATGAGTGCAAGCAGAAGGGTGAGGTGTCTGGATATAAGCCCAGTACAGGCAATTAATTGTTTGGTTTTTCTGGGAATGTTTGCTATCTATGCGAAGTTCACCTACAAGTAGGTACCTACACCTACACCTCCCCTATTTTTAGGACGTGAATCTAAAAATAGTGAGGATTAAATAGAAGCAGTGAGGATTAGGTTCAAAAACACAGTGTAAGAGCCATTCATATATGAGGTATTTAACTGTACTGATGTCCAATACTAGTTAATATCTGGGAACGCATTAGTGCACACTTGTTGTTTCAAAACTGGTGATTCACATAGTCTATCATTTTATAAATACAGTGTAAAGACATTCTGTGTGAAAGTCTCTGCCCACCGAAAAAATGTGCATCCAAACATTTATCTTTATATACTTAATCATTTCCAAATCCGGTCAAGGTTTGGATGTCATTTAAGGCTGGTTTCCTGGATCCAGATTAAGCCTACATTGTTTTATGCTGATATGCATCAACATTCCAGTTTGGTTCAAGACTGAGCGCACCCCCGAATTGAAGGTGCCTTTGAGCTTGCAAGTAAAACACAAATATTGCTAAAAACAGCTAATAAGAGTTTTTTTTTAATGTATGTATTTTTTTTATATATCTAAAAAAATGTATAAAATTCTTTTTTGACCAATAATTGTAACACAGGGTTGTATGTTAATACATTTTGGCACATAAAATCAAAGCAATATATTTTTTGAAAACTAAAAATCTAAACAATCTCCTTGCTTTGGTTGGCCCTATCACTGTGAATATTTGCATTTTCAAAAAGTCAAAATAAAAAGCGTTTGAGTACGATAAAGGGCTTAAAATCCAGCAATCACATATGAAACATATTTCCACGTTTCAAAATTTTACTCACGTATTTATAGACAGAAATGTGTTTTAAACAAGCTTTTAAGAGCTTTTTGTTTCATTACTTGAAATGGCTTAATCAAAAGAAAGGTTTCAAATTTGAGCCCATAAAAAGACGTTTTCTCATATGAGTTACAATGCAAGACACCAACACTGATACAAATAATGAGTATCAGCCAATACCCATCCAATATTTCTTATCTAAATCTTATCTAAAATCTACTATGTTTTATTTTTTTGTTTAAACAAAAGTGCTTCAATACTTCTGCTCAAGCTAGTCGCACTCCACTGTCCCACAGGAGGGAATAACCAGCTAATATTGTGTGAAACACCCAGCTCACATTGTATTTATACATTTTTCCTCCAGAGGTGTGTCAAGTGTTATCAGATACCCGATATTGGATCAGATCCAAATTATTAAAACAGAAAAAACATGAAACAGTTGTCTTACTTGGGAACACAGTGTGGCCTCCTCGTGGAAATAACCTTTCATAAAGTCACAGTACTCTCGTGAAGTGATCTCACACCTGCACAAGACGAACAGCAGAAGTCAGAGAGCTTTAACTGTAACAGAAAGACCTAGAGGCTGCTTTCACATTTCTGTTTTTATATACACCGCACTTAATGCCAGTCGAATTGTCAGTGTGCACGTTGGTATGTAGGTAGAAGTGTGACTTTGCCCTCACCTCCCTTTGGTTCCGATGCAGCAGGGCCGGCCAGTGATGGTGCAGTCGATATGAGGCAGGTTGGTGTGGTTCCCTGTGTCATACCTGGTGCAGATCTACAACAAACCCCACAGCAGTTAGTGAATCACTGACAACCAAAAGCCCCCTACAACAACCTGCTAAAAGTGAATCACATGTCAGCTCTGCTTCTACACTCACTGGCCACTTGGTGATGTCATCAGGCCATTCGTGAGGTGCTATTGAGGCTGGCTCGAGGCACGTCCTGAACAAAGCCCAACACACATTAAAAACACGTTAAATGTGGTAAACAAGTTTCAAGGTTGCAAACACTGGATAAAGCAATCATTTTTTCTCACCTGGGGTCCTGATGGCAGACAGAACCATACTGACGTGGACTGCCGTCCAGCTGGGGGGTGCTGGGGTGCTGCGGCCACTTCACCCATTCAGCTAATGTGCTCTGTGGTGTTGAGGGGACAGAAATTTATAAATAAGTTAGACATTACTCAGTAACAGAATTTAAACTTTGCAGCCCACACTGTAGAGCTCTCGTCTAATCTACTGTATTCTGCTCTATTCAATTGTATTTTGCTTTGTTCTATTCTATTCTATTCAAATCAATTCTATTCTGTTCCCTTCTGTTCTATTCTGTTCTGTTTGGTTCTGTTCTATTCTATTTTATTTTGCTCAATTTTATTTAATTGTAATCTTGTGGTCTATTATATTCTATACTGTTTTATTATTTTCTATTATTATCAGTTAATCTATTATATTTTGATCTATTATTTTCTGCCCTATTTTTATTATTTGCTCGATTCTATTCTTTTCGATTGTGTTCTTTGCAGGTCTAAATGTATTGCCTTACAGCCCTATAAACAAATGATTTAAGATGCAGGAACTCAATGAAAAAAGGCCAACATGAATGTGAAGGATGGCTATCAATTAATCAAATTGTACTTACTGATTTTAACATTCAGCACTTATAGAAATAAAACAATAACTGACATGATTAGCTTCTGAAGCGGACAAAGACCCACTGGAGAAAATCCCAGAAATATAGCAATGAAATATCTGTACAACTCATCTACAAACTCCTTATCAGAGAGGCTCTGCCTGCCTGCGATCATCTCTGAAACCAGATCAAAGGCTGGTGTTTCTGGCTTAAAACCTTTAAGAAATATCTTTAGACATATTTTAATAGTCCATAAGTGCATATAAAAAAATTCTGATGTAATTTATTTGAATATTTTTCAGATATTTTTAACCATTTTTCTTTCTTTTTTTAACTGTTTACATTTTAGTATCACATTCAAAGAAAAAGATTTAAATGTGACCAAAATTCAATATTGCTCATAATCAGGATTTCTAGGACACATTGTTTTGGCGAGAGGGTTGACAACAGAAACCCAAATTCTTTCCATTTCACTAAACCTTAGAAATTATTTTACCCACTTCAAGATTACAATGATCTTGTTGCTGTTTTTTGCAGTTGCTAAACTGTTGGAACTCATTGGAGTCATAACACACATTTTTCACAGTGTACTGTTGTTGCCAGGGGGGGTCAAAAGACAGGAGGTTTCCAGGCTTATGTGGTCAGAAACACTTGGGGGTGCTCAAGAGTAAAAAAGCTTGTGGAATCTATGCTGAGGGGCTAAAACAGATACTCAAAAGCATGCAGACTTAGAAGCCAGTGATACAGTCTGAGGTCAGAAGGGTAGGAGGTCAACCCATAGGCAGAAGTGCTCATATTAATGAATTGTAAATCCATGTTGATGTTAAAAGGATCCACTGCTCACCGAGCACTCTTCTTCAGAGGTCTGCAGGCAGCCTGAGCGGTCATTGCGCACACAGCAGGCCGAGTTCCGCTCTGTATCACGCTTCATCCGGATTAGATCATGTACCTCCTGGTCCCTGCGCATACAGGGAGAGAATTTCGCTCCTAGATGGATTAGCGCCTCCTGTTGGTTTGAAAGTGAGAACAAAAAATACAGCCAGTCAGCTATATTTATATCACATATGTATTACACCGTTGTAATGATTAGAACTTCCTAATTAGAACTTTGTAATCAAAATTAATGCTAAACATTTGACTACAGAAAGAGACCCACCGAGCTTGGCCCAATCCAAAAGTTTTCTTGCTGCACAAACTTGACGTTCTCATAGACACCTTTGTTTCTTAGAACCTTAACCAAGAAAACAAGAAGAATGTCACATATTTACATTAGACTGTCCCAAAAAAGAGCAGAAAGGCAGAACTTAGAACACACTTGAACTCACAGAATCAACAGTCTCATGCTGGGAGAAGCCCACTGGTGCTATGCCATAAATACATACAGCCAGGATAGTGATTAGGAGGTGGACAAATGTGATCCAGTATGTAAAGAAAGGCCTGCGTGGCAGAAAATACACCAAGAAAAGATTTTCAATGACTCACATCAAACACAAAATCCCCACAGAAACTTGAGAAAAGCATTAACACTGCTCACAGGACTAAGTCTACTAACCGATGATCATCCATGTCTTCTATCTGCCTTTTCACATAGCTGTCGATGCGTTTTCGATATGTCCTGTTGGTCAGTTTTCCCACCATTCCGAGACCATATGGCCTTTTCTCTCGTGCAAAGAGCTTCTTCACTGGCACAGCAATCCTCTGCCCTCGCCGCTGACCATTCACACTGACCACTTCCTGCTTCAGCCGGATCTTGGGTGGTGCAGGTGTTCCCTCCTTTGCCTTTCTCCAGCCTCTCTCCAATGGCCTGGCACAGCACACAGATGCATTCTTCAGATTTTTTAAGACATTAAAGGTATTTAACAGTGTCAGAAACCACAATTAAGGTCTGAAATCATTTATCAAGGTAATAAGCACAGTGCTAATTAGTAGTAATAACCTGCAATGTTGATCTATATTACACTCATAGCCACAGCTGTAAACTCAAGAATGTCTTCTTTCAACAGCAATAAAAAAAAGAAATGAAATGAAACTTCTTGACTTAAAGTGAGTCATAGGATTTTAAATACAACAGTTTTCTCTGTTTTCTCTTAAACTTTGAGCAAAATATTTCTACTAAATGGGAAAAAAATAAAAAAAATTAATTCCTACCTTACTACCTTGAGTATGTACATTTAGTTAAATCTGAATTCCCTTTGAATAAACATTAAGCACGGTTACATTTTGATAACACAGCCTTTAACAGGACCCTTTGGGAACTTCAGACATTCATTTTAAATTCCCACTAAGGTTGCCTGAAATTCAGAAAAACATCTGACATATGGACACTCATATTTCTAGTTCTGTAATTTTCAGAAAAGATTTTCTGAAATTGTGAAAAATTCTAAAGTGCAACTAGTTTTGTTCATTATATTTTAAACAAAATATCAGAAACCCATCTAAAAAGATCAAAATCTTGATAAGCCAAACAGTCACAAAAAACACTGAGTGACTGTCCTGAAATTGCAGTTTTAAACTGCAGCTCTGCAATGTTGCATGCAGATATTGCAGAAATAACCAGATAAAGAAAAATATCACATTCCATGATATTCCAGAAATTGGATGTGCCATGGGAACCCTTTGTGTATTTTGTATTTTACTTGAAAAAGTGTCCGACATTTTCAGCTCATACATCACTTGAAGCAGTTAAGTGAATTAGTGAGAGACTTACAGCATCAGATGACTCCTCTCTAGTTCACTCTTATCAAGTGCGCTTCCTGTCAAGTCTGACTCATCAAGCTGCTTGCTGTCCACATCCTTGGTGGTAGAATCAGACGGCGACTCAAACACCTCATCATGGAACGTTGACATCTCCTCGTGCATTAGCACATCCTGAAAACAAACAAATTGTTAGGTAAGACAAATTAGAGTGATCTGCATGTGCAGCACATGGAGTGGGGACCCAAACACTGGATCCAAAACTTAATGACCACTTACTCGAGCGAAGAAGGATGTATCCAGCTCATCTGGGAAGTCCACCACATCCTCCTCGATGAAGCTGGCCGGAGTGAAGCTGCGTCTATGTGCCCGTCGCAGTGTGCTCTCTCTTATAGAGCGTCCCTGCAAAACCACAGTAACCCACACTCAGAAAAGCCCTGTAATTCAGTGAGAATCTGATGTGCCATTGTAAGAAGTTAACATGAGAAATAAAAATGAGAAACTGATTGCCTGATGCGTATGCCAGACGTTTTTCAAAAATGTAGTACTGAAATTGAGAAATCGTTGCTGTTTTCAGGTGTATTAAAGGAATGTTTCAGCAATTCGCCCTTACTCCAAAAGCAGTCCAAGCCTTTGTTAAACTCCACCATGTAAAAACTCTAAAGTCTTTTAGTTTTGCACTGGAGTTCTGTGGTTGAAGTAACCTAGCTGATCATCAGTTTAGCAACTGTCATCACTTTATATAGAAGCCTACGGTAATTTATGGTAAACAGTATTGTCCAGATAGAACATAATGACTTTATGTTGCTCTTTAATGTCTGACTTCAGAGTTGATCAGTCATTGTTATCACAGTTTATTCATCTGAGAGTTGAGGAATGTTTGACCATTGCCATAAAATGATCCCACTTTAGTCTTTAGTCAAGGGCTCTTTTTGATTTTGCACATTTGACCTCAAAGTATGCCTTATCTAATTGATTATCAACCAGCAAATCAAAAGCTTCATTTGCATATTGCTGCTCTTGCGAATCCGCAATTCATGCTTTGGGTTATTTATTTAAGTTGTGGTTTTATTTATTTAAGTAACCTTTATGTGGACCAACAGTACAATTCCTACATACCTACACTTTCATAGCATTTACCCAGTCATTTTCATAGACCATTCTTTTGATCTAACCTTAACCAGAGCAGCCGCTGCCCTGAAACTCATTTTGGCCACAGACTCGCGCTTTCGTCTTCGTGGTATCCGGTTGAGGCCAGATCGGGAGCTGGTGAAGGAGCAGAGGGAGGCAGCACCAGGTGTAATGGGAGTGTGAGGAACACTGTAACCGTCCACCTCCTCCACCATGCGGAATGCCCGACCACGGGCCAGAGGGTCCACAATCTGATCAGATCCAGACAAAGTGACCATAAAAATGAGGACAATCCTTATTTTACAATATAAACAAGATAGCTTTGTTCTTTTGGGTTTTTTTTAACGATAGTCACTTTTTTTTCACAAAAACAGTGACAAAAACATCCTTGCACCATACACATAATTAACTTTTCACATGCCACTTACATGCATGGAGTCCTAGCCAAAAGTCTCAACATACAAATGGTCAGGTAATAATTTATGTAAAAACCAGATTTTTTGAAAAGCTTGTTTTCAGTTGCCAACCAGTGTTCAGGATTTGTCCAGAGAAACTTCTTTTATTGGAAATTCATCCAGGTGGCTTCATGTACTTGAGTCAATGGCAAGGATGAAACAATACAAAGAATGTACAAAGCTAGAAGTAGCTATTTTGGACCATCTAAATTATAAGATATGTTCTGATTTGTTTGGTCACTGCATAATCACAGCGATGCTTCGGGAAATGTAATATAATGAAAACAAACAGAAACCCTTCAGTTTAGATGTGTCCACACTTTTGACTGTTACTGTACACACATGCATGCTGAAGATGTACCTTAGGTATCCCATGCTGGGATGAGGGCACATATAAAGGTGGCGGGGTCTCTGTGCTGGTCAGGGAGATGTTGTCTTGACTGGGCAGCTCCATCTCACGGATCACCTGCGGCTTCAGCTTCCCGTAGCGCAGGCTGCAGTGCCGCAGGCTCTTCCTCTGCCACTTCTGCGTGGCGTCGCCATCCTTACTGACCCCGAACCAGTCCGCTGTGCCCCTGGCAGCAAGCAAGACAGCTTGTTCAGGCTCAGTGCACTGATTCCAGAATAGTCAGAAACTACATCCATTGTCCCTCATCCCACTTGGCTCCACAGGTCTGGTTTTGCTGGTCAGTTTAATCCACAGCATGTGGCTTTGTGTCACAGTGAGCAAAAGCAAAGGAAAGGTAGAAGAAGAAAGAAGTTCTTTCCATGTGTGCCTGGCTGTGACTGAAAGTCTGGGAAATTCAGTGAACTAATAAAGCGTATTCCAAGAAAAAAAAGGAAAAGAAAAGAGCAAAAGATGGTCGGGTGCTTTGAAGGAAAAGGAGACTTGCCTAAACATGCCCCGGGACACAGACTTTCAAAGTTCATTCTTGTAGTACAGCACACACACACACAGACACACATGCTGGCGCAAACCTCACTACTGCTGGCTGGCTCTGATCCACTACCAGACAGCAAAGGCAAACAGATGATTTGTTCTTGACTCATTCTCCCTTGCTGATAACACAGGAGATGATAACATTTCTGTCTGAGATATGATTTTGTTAGAACTCTTCAATTGGATGACCATTTTCAGGCGTATACACAATCAGATCATTTAACATGTACAGAAGTAACTTTACACTGCATCAAGAGCCTCTTAGGAATGGCAATATAAGAACGCACACAAGCCAAAATGGAATAAATGGATTGTAAAAGTGTGCTCTGCAGGGGGTCCACTAATACAGTGGTCCATTTGAAGTTATAGTGCAAAAACAAGATAATGCCATTACCTCTAGCTAAGTGGAGCAGAAGATGTGCTAGAGTTTCTGTGTGTGAGTGTGGCTATAATATCTGTTTGCTGACAATCTTTATGACCTGCTACACCTAGAACCATACAGAAAATATATACTGGTCTCTCTTTCGCTCTCTCATTCATTCTAACCATCAAAACTGTGATTTAACTCTGGGAAAACAAACAATGCCAGCTGGTAGGGGCATGAGGTTGTAAAAAAGCAGGCAACTCCTACAAGACATAAGAAATCATTGCGGCAAGAATGCCAATTGGGATCTGGTGATCTCGAGCTGAGTCATGCACGCGTGATAAGTCTTCTACTTCAGTCCCAAAGAATGGCAACAGTGAGCTATGTCAGATGTGAGCAATGCCAATTCCTTCCATTCTGTTGAGGCAGCCCAAAAGAGCCTGCCTACGGCAATTACAACAACAAGCCCATAATAAGTCACTAACACAAGCCTGGGGATCGGAATCATGTCAAGCATGTTCACTGCTGGTTAGAAAAACATACTTTATGTAAAATTTGTTTCGTACATTCCTACGACAACCCATTTTGGTATATGTGCTGCCTGAGTAAGTACACATTTTAAGCATTATTTAGACAAGCCAGAAAAAAGCCATCCTCACATTCCTACAATGTGACCTTGTCAAAAAGGACTGCAGTGTAGTTACTGTTACAAAACCACATGAAACAGTAAAATTATTTTTAATTTATATATAATTTATATTCATATAAAGAGACATAAGAGAAACCATGCAATTATATAAAGCTAATCGCAATAATCACAAAAAACCAGGTTGACCAGTCAGAGTTGTGTTGTGATGGATGCAGCCCAAGTATATATGAATCAAGATGGCAGCAGTCCTTGCTTATGGCAGAGAACAAAAGCTTCTACAGCTAGATGCTTGCTATGAAAACACGGATTAAAGAACATATAAAGGCTGGGAAGTGATGATGAATACCTTAGTACAACACATAAACAGTTGACATTTATCATTGTTGTTTTTTTAGGTGCATCCTAATCTTTTCAAGCTCTGAAAGCACTGCAAACTATTACGTTCCCGTGCCTAAGGAAACTTGATGTGACGTGATGTAAAGGTTCCTCTACATTTAGACAATGCCAATTGCATTCAGACCCAAATACTATTCCACCATACATGAAGATGAAGGGGAATAAGAGCCTCTAATGTCTGAAGCGGGGATGGGCATGTAACCCTTTGACTAATTACCAAATGATATTTGAGTAAAAGTATGCATAGCTTTTAGAACAAAGCTGGTAAGTGGGCATTTGACATTCCTCCATCACAAATAATGGGGCAACGACCCATTAAAACTTCAACTTTCTGTACCACACATATCAATTACCTTTTGTGAGAAAGAAACTGAAAGTCACACTCTTCTCTTTTTCAGATGAGGGCTGGGATATGAAAAAATGAAGCCGATTATGCAAACTGATTATGTTTTGTATACTGCCACAGCTCAGTAACCCAGTTCATAGTTCATTTCTAAGTGAACTATATGAAAATGTCTACATTTCAATTGCAGTATTTCTTACAGCTGCCATGCACATTTTTAGCCAGTTAATTAATCAATTCATTCTGCTCTACCACTTTTAGGGCTGTGGTGCCACTGCTATCGCTGGGTGTCTGATCTACAGCATGTAAGCCCAAGCATACTCTGTGGTTAGTGGGTGTACCTGATCAGTGTTCTGGAGAGGGACTGGTGGTGCCTCCTGAAACTACGACGACCAGCACGGTGACCCTTAATGGGTACCGTGTTAATCCGCTCAAAGTGGACCCTCCTGCTGCTGCAGATGTGGAGCAGGTGCAGGTGGGGGTTGAGGAGGAGAAAGAGGAGGCAGAAACAGGGAGGAAATCGAAGAGAAAACAGAGAAGATGGAAAGAAGTATAAGAAAACAGCTGGAAGGCAGAGCAACAAAGCCAGACAGAGAGATTAGCAGAGCCAGAGCAATTGGCCTGGGAGAGTAAATTAATCCAACATGCAGACTTTCTGATAATGGAACATGCATAATCACACACAGCTGA
The DNA here is from genome assembly GCA_017165825.1 of Hepsetus odoe. Taxonomy (NCBI): domain Eukaryota; kingdom Metazoa; phylum Chordata; class Actinopteri; order Characiformes; family Hepsetidae; genus Hepsetus; species Hepsetus odoe. The sequence goes on from CM029368.1 coordinate 16,997,302, forward strand.
TGTAATGAAGACCATATGCGTGGAATGGTTGAGCAACACTGGTTGAACGTGCATTAAAGTCACCTGTATGTGACTTTGCACACTCTCATATGTACATGAAATGCATAAACACACACACAAATGCCCAGGTACTCATAATTACATTTGCAGGCAAACATTACACATAACTCACTGCCAAAACATGAAGACTCTCAGAGCTGCTTGTTTATCTAATAGGACGCCATCTGCTCTCCATATTAAAGAAGAATAGAGCTCCTCCATGCTAGGCTATCACATGCACATCTCCACTACATAATGACAACAATCTCCGCAAATTAAATCTCCAACAGAGCTTAGCAGCAGAAATGTGTAATTCAAACAGCCATTCAGCAAAACGCAATAGCGTGGTCTTTATGAGGTCTGCTACAAGACATGCCACATGAGCAGGCAACAAAAAACACACAATGCATGCTTATAAGTTCTGATCCTTCCTTTCATCTCAGCTATCTTTAGTAATGTTATGCATATAGTGTAGACCATAGCAACTCCAGGCTTGGTGTACTGAGCTAATGATCCTAATTAAACTATGAAACTATGTCAGTTGTTATGTAAGAAGAGCTCAAGGATTTTACAAGCTTTTCTTGACATGAAAGCATGTCAGAAAAGGGAAAATACCCAAATACACTTCAAGACCAAGTGGGTATAACTAAACAAGATTAAGATTAATTGTTTTAATCTGGCAATGATTTGTAAAGCCCTAAGAGACCAAATGACACAATGTCACAAAGGAAATGAGGCATAGGCAGTTTCCTCCTTTAGCAGCTCAGTGATTTGGCCAAGGGCTCCTCCTACCTCTTGATGGTCTGTGTGATGGATGCCTGCCGCTGCAGTGGAGCTCGCCGAGGGTCAAAAAGTTCACGTGGTGGGGAGGCGAGGTGGGAGGTTTCGACAGGCATGCTGACACTGCGGAGAAACCCCTGCCTCTTCACAGGCTGTGGCAAGGAAGAAAATAGAGATAGAATGAGCATGGCACAGATAATCTTTTTGCTTTTGTTCATGTTCTCTGCTTTGGGAGTAATGTAACTTGGCACATGGCAGTAAAGTGTGACTGAATTGAGAGTGAAGGGTGAGAAAGTGAGAGAGGAGAGGGAGCGAGAGAGTGAGAACGGTACAAAATAAGAGTGAGTGAGCAACAAAGAGAGAGGAGAGATAGAGACAAAAAGAAAGAGGAAGAAAGAGACAGAATGACAGTGAGAAAGGGGAGACAGAGTAATGAAGGCGAAGAGAGAGAGGGAGAATTTGTTTTATTTATTTATGTTCAGCAATATTGTAAACTGTGAGATGAAATTAAACTGAAGAAATCGTTTTGGTGAGAAAGTGATGGAACATCCCTCATCTTGTACCTGGACGAATGTGGGGGGTTCGTCGAAAGATGCCTGAGCAGTAGGAATGGTTAGTTTGAGCCATGGAGGCTTTTTCCTCTGCAGGCTGCTGGTGCTGTCTCGCCTGGGTTCAGCCATGCTGCCTGCCTCTCCGCACACCTGCCAGCTAGAGAGCAAGAGAGAGTGTGAGAGAGAGAGAGAGAGAGAGAGAGAAAGAGAGAGAGAGAGAGAGAGAGAGAGAGAGAGAGAGGGGGGATGCTGTCAATATGCTGGAAAAGTTATTTGTAATTCCCTTTTTGCAGGATTTTTATCATAATAACATTGATTTCGGTATTAAACACATCATAAACAACGGCCAGAAAAGAGTCAAGATATTTAAAGACTGAAAGCTGTGAATTAGACCAAAGTAAGTGAAGGTCTTGTGTACACAGTTTCCAAAAAGAATATCCACACGGAACGACAAAGCAAACACATGAACAACCGAATAGTCATCATTAAAGTGAAAGTGAATATTTTTGTCATTGTGAAACACAGCACAGCACACAGTGAGCCACAGCGAAATTCACCCATACACACACTGCTTTTCACACATACACACCATGCAGCAGGGGGCAGCTATTTAAAGCACCTGGGGAGCAGTGATGGGGATGGTACCTTGCCCAAGGGTACCTCAAGGCAACCTACAGGTCTGGGATTATTATGGCAACTAACATCATTATTGAACATTAACAATATGATGGCTGTATCAGACCACCCTCCCCCTTTGCTAGTGATGCAATATGTGGGCCACAAGATGGCACTCTAAAATAGAAGCACAGCCTGATCTGTTGCTTCATCATTAGATAGGAAACCGCTGGGCCCAAATCAAGAACAGCCTCCAGATGTTTAAAGTCATTTACGCATCCGGGATCATACAAATGGCCAATAAACGTTTACTCTGTGGGAGGGGGAAGGTTTACTGTTGGCAAAATGAAGCTTAAATGGTGGTGACTTAGCTACACGTAACCACACCTTATAAAACTGGCTGCATTTTTTCCCCTGACCGTGTGGTGGAATTCGTGGTGAGACCACCATTAGTGAAATCCTTCTAAATGGAACACAAAAAGCAAACTCAGAAGTCTCACCAACAGGAAACTGCTGCTGCCTCTGCTTCTCCACATTCGGTTTCCTTTCCTCTTTCTCGTTTTGATTTGAGTATACAACTGCCTCGTGCAAGCCTATATGCTTGAAGGATCAGTCGCCTACATAAATAACAAAATCTCTTTGTGAAAAGCAAAAGAGCATCAGACAACATTTCATCTGAGAGGAAACAACGCATTCAGGCTGAAGAACAGAGACAGCAAGAAGAGTCCCTTTAGAAGTAATGCATTTATGTGCTGCTGCTCAATGGAGCTGCTGGATTTGGAACAGGACAAAAAAAGCCATTTTTAATCCTCCGTCCTTGTTGTTGTACAAATCAACCAGGCGTGCATTCAGGCAGAGTTGTAAGTCAGCACTTCTCCCATACAGGGTCACCCATGCTCTCATCTCTGAGAGTCTCCGGCATCTGGTTTAAGTTACACTAAGAACAATAAAGCTTTAACACAAAACAGGGCTCTTTTTCAGCACTACAGATAATTGGGGGGTGGTCACAACCAATAGGAATCACAAAACCTCACAAGAAATATAAATAAACATAAAAAATACACAACTGGAACTCGCCTGAGACGAGTTTGATGGTAGGGTTTTTTTCATGCAGCTATACAGTTTCAAAAGATTACAGCCTAGATCTTAGCTTAATTTAGTCCCATGGGTCAAGAATGGATAATTTCATCAAATATCCCCTGAGGCTCAGGGCCTTCTAGGCCTAATCATATCTAAGAAATGATAAAAATACACAAATACACAAAGTGAAATGAAGTGAAGGGAGTATCTGTCATTGTGAAACACAGCACAGCACTCAGTGAACCAATTTAACCAATACACATACTGTGCAGCAGTGGGCCCGGGGAGCAGTGATGGGGTACCTTGCTCAAGGGTACTTCAAGGCAACCTACTGGTCAGGGATTCAAACCCTGTCCTTCTGATTCTTGGGTCTAGTCCCCTATTTCGAATCACAGATCAGTAGGTTGCCCTGAGGTACCCTTGAGGAAGGTACCCTCCCCATCACTGCTCCCCGTGCACTGGATATAGCTGCCCACTGCTGCATGCGTGTGTATGGGTGAATGAGATGTGTATTAGGATGCATTTTGTTGTAGTTCACTGTGTGCTGTGTGGTGTTTCACAGTGAAAAATAGTCACTTTCACTTATGCCATTTATGAATCCACTTTGTACAATCAATCTAATCTATGGTTGATTCAAAAATGAATGCAACAGAAAAGATTGCCCATAATTATATAGAATTATATAGAACATCTCCAACTGGCTACACCCATATACACACCGAAGACAACTTTGAAATATCATGACATAGAATTTTGGCAAGGAGGGCATGCAATGGGATACTTGCAAATCCTCTAGAGCCTGCCCAGGGAAGGATGCCAATGCATCAGTTTGGCAATAGTTTGGTTCGCAACCAAATACACACAAAAGCACCTGGATATTAAGAGTGTTACAGGCTGCCTGTGCAAAACAGTTCTCATTATGAATTAACAAGCAGGATTATCTAGCTGATAATTATATGGTAATTATATGCCCTCCAGTTAAAATGCAATGTAAGGTAACAAACTCCAAAACAATCAAATGGTAAGTCATAATGAAATTGAAACACTGATTTTGGTAAGAATGACGATTGTTGGTCTACATTTTCATTGGCCTCCAAGATGACTCCATTGCAAATCATACATATAAATATGGCAATATTAGACCAGCTAAGCAAATAAGCTTAGTCTCCACTGATTGCATACTTAAACAGGGAGAATGATAATAACTGTGAAAATGGTTAGCGATGGTAGATAATGATGTTCTCATATTTAGTCCTAATCCCACTTGTTATTTTTACCCCTAGCTTTGGTATCCCTTGGTGTTCCCTTGCCCCTTAGGAATGAGAAACCTTTTTGAAGTCGCCTACAAAATGGGGCAATCCTTCAAGAACTAGACATGCCATGTAAACAGATGCAATTAGGTTTTATGAATATTTCCAACATGCATTCCTCAATTTTGTTCACAACTCCAGCTTCTCAAATCAATCGATCCAGTCATCCATTAAAAAAAGACCACTACTTCATTATCAGGTTACTAGCCTGCTCTTAGCCCACCCAGGTGGTGTGTAATGATTAGATGAGCAGCAAAGTACAGCAAACTTGCTGCTGGACTTGGAGTTAATTATAGGTGTTATATGCCATCAAGGGGGGAATTCAACTTTAAAACACAACATATGCAGGAAGCACCATTTTGCAGGACACTTCAGCCATCATTTCAGTCCTTCCACAAGAATACGTTTGTCTTGTGCACAAGGAATGCAGAAAGTTGCCATCTTTCAGTCTCTGTGCTGTGATGACTGTGTGGGATTACAAGGGCAGACTGCAGCAGATAGGCCAGAGCAATTATTTGAGAATGCTCGCATTAACCCAGGCATTTTTCCACTGCTCAGTTAAGGGAGCTTAGTTGAACCACCTCCCTCCAGTGTCTGTCGGGTTCTATTCCCTAAAACGAATGGCTACAAACTTCTTTCAGAACATACTTTACAGTGACTTTTACTCAAGGGCTTGGTCAAGATCATGTGGCTTGAGCCTGATGAAAAATTGGTGGTCTTGCTTGACGCAGAGGTCAGGAGACTTGCTCACACCCTGTGCAAGACCAATGAAAAAGTCTAGAGGAAGAGGCATGAAAGTCTTCCTTTTTGGTCTTTGAGTTGAAACGGACCACCAGTGGTGTTTAGCATCCAAGACAGCCCTTCTACGTCACTCGTCTAATTACTACCCCCATTAAATCCAGCCAGAGGGCCCTTGCTACATGATTGTCCTGATATATGTCTGGCTGAGATGAGACATTAGCCTGAGATCTGCAGATTGCATTATGGGATAGAGGCCTAATTGCCTTGCCCAGCTGTATCATTTGATTCCAGCCCCAGCAGCAGGGACTTATCTCTGTCAGTTAACACTCCTTCATTTCACTTGCTTTCTTTCCTGAATGGGATTTCAGCATCTGTTGGTCACCGCTACAACTCTCTCAGCTCCAGCTCACTGCTTTAGTCCAGCATGTCAGAAAACGAGGCAGCCTCGTGTTATCCTCAGAGACCAAGGCCAAACCTTGAAAAGCCAGCTGACTGTTTTTCTGAATCGTCATCCAACACAAACATTCATGCCTGATATACCAACCATTGGCCTTGCGCCGGGGAGCCTGGCAGCTTGTGTCTCAGAAATCAAAGTGGCTGGATACATAAACCCATCAGTGCGGTACGACAGCACTTAAGAGACTGATCATAAGTCATTCTCCTTTTCACATGAATTTGCAGGACTCATTGTGGTCATCAGTTTGAGGCACCCTGCTCAGGGGCCAGGGGGAGAATATCCTTGAAGAGAAAAGACTTGCTGAGGGGATGAGTGGAATGAATTGTGCACATGGCCTCAATCCAAGGTATCTGCTTTGTGCCTTCTTTGAAGGTTTGACTTGAGATTTATGCAGAAAAAAAGCCGATTCAAAGACCGGATCCAGACACATTATAGCCTGAGAAAGGTCACAACACATTAGGAACCATGTACAGAAATATCAAGCATTCTTTGAGGAAGAAGAGAACTTATCTCTTATCAGGAGGATGCTATTTGTTTCATTATCCGATCACCATGACTCAGCCACATCTTAACCCGCAGAGCTTTTAACATTTAAAGACTTGTTCAATCTATAGCCGTAGAGACATTTGTTTTGGCTCTCAGATTAAGATCTGGAGAACTCCTACAGTTTCCATCTTGGAGACACGGCGGATGTTATTAGCTTCCTGCCCTCATAGTTCCCCTGACTAATACATGCCATTTGATAATCCTTCCTGCTCTTCATCAGACCCATTGAAAACACTGAAAACACAAAGGAGATATGGCCCTTTGGCTATGAGTAACTGCTATTTACTTAACCTTTAATTTATCAGGAAGTCCCACTGAGATCTGTGCATCTTTTGCAAAAGAGATCTGGCAGGAAAAGATTACAGGGGAGCTTTAACCACACCTTTAACATACACAGATTGTGGCTACAATGCTTAGTAGTTTCAAAGGCAGGTGTAGGTACCTTCAACTGACATTTTCAGGAGACTGATCTTCTTAGCTTTAATGCAGATAGCAGGTGTGGCATCTGTTTATTTCAAAGGGCATTAATGATTATAACAGTTATAGAGCAAAATGTGCAGGCAAGCCATAAACCAATGAAATAAGCTGTTGCCTGTGTGTGTGCGTGTGTGCGCGCCTCATGTGACGGCCTACAAACCTCAATGGTAGTAATAATAACGACAGCGACTCTGCAGCTGGAGCAGGTGTGGAAAACAAGAGCATGTAGCACAGCATAGCTCTGCAGTGCCTCTTGTAAAAGGCTCTGAGGAGAGATGGGGGTTTCTGGTTAACTCTCTCCATTGTGTGTGTTTCAGCAAGCCTGGTGTTTCCTCCTTCTATCTCACAGCAGTGAAGACAGATGGTCCCTACAGAGAGTTCTTAATGGAAACTTCCTGACAGATCATTTCCATAGTTTTGGCTTTCTATAATGCAGTTTTACAGGAGAATTATGCATATTTGTCATTTCTGTATGACCTGCCATGATGCAATGCTTCTCCTGAAACATGAAGAGAAATCAACCCCACTGACTGCTACTGAAACCACCAGAAGCAGGAACACCATAACCACCTGAAAAAAAAAAGATTCTTTCTATAACAGTCCAAATAGCTGAATCATGTTGTATTGAGCAATGCAGGAAAATCACATGTGGCTGTAGGTGACACAAACTCTGCTGGCATACACTTTCAGATAATGTTGAGGATCAAACCTGCATGAAAGTTAAAGCGTTTAAGTGAACTTCAGGGGTCTTTTGGTCCCAGCTATTCATTCATCCGTGCTTATCCTGAGCAGCACTGTGGGTGGAACCGGTCACCAGTCTGTCGCAGGTCAGACAAACACACTCACACTCAGATTAGCCACTCCAGTCCACCTGACACACATCGACTATAAGAGGAACAGAGCACACAGAAAGGATCCAGGCCACTCCACCTGTTAAGTGAACCCAGAACCTTTTCGCTGTCAGGTAATGGGGCTAGATGATGTGTTAACTACACTCTCACTCTCCCTCACACATTTTCTTAAAGGGGACCTTGAGCTCTCACAGGGCCAACGGTGGGGAAACGTCTTGGACTGGACTGCCTGCCCCAGTCCATCATGGGGCAGGCACACTGACAAAATCACACTCACACCTAGAGAGCATTTTTAGCACCTCCAATGCACCTGACGTGCATGTCTTTGGATGGTGGGAGGAAACCCACATAGGCACAGGGAAAATATGCAAACTCCACATAGAAAGGACCTGGACTGTCCCGCCTGGGAACTTCAATTCAACTCAAATGTCAAAAAAGTGTAAGTGCCATGTAAACTTTGCTTGCACACTTTTGGATAATGTTACAGATTAGCTGTTCATTTAAACTGTGTTAAACTTTAACAATTCATAGTGATTCAGACAATGAAGTCACATGTGCAGCTTCTATCAATATACATTTGTGCTACATGGAGCCTTTAGCCTCTGTTTTTCCCACCTCTCCAAAGTACCGAACACATCCTAGACTGAACTGCTTGGTTCTCATTGCTACAAAGTGGGAAATTCTCGGGTTTATGTGCTTCTACAAATTAACATTTGCATTTGCGGCATTTAGCAGATGCTCTTATCCAGAGCGATTTCCATGTCCTAATTACAGGGACAATTGGAGCAAATTCCTGGAGCAATTCAGGGATCAGGGATCCAGTGGTGGTAGTGCCAGAGGTGGGATTCGAACCTGAGACCTCTTGAGCCTCAAATACCCTACCACTAGACCACTGCCACCCTATACAGCACTAATTAGAGCAAACAAATCCATTCAAATTCAAAGTGTTTCAGGTGGACGCTATGTTTTTCAGGGCGTGCTGACCTCCAGGTCAGCATGACATGGTGTAAACAGATATAATGTCCTATTGAAAAAGTGAAAGTGACAACCCTTGTCATTGTGAAACGCAGCATAGCACAACACAACGAAATTAAACCTTTGCGTTTCACCCATACACACGCAGCAGTGGGCAGCTATTGAAAGCACCCAGGTTGCAGTGACAAGGACGGTACCTTGCTCAAGGGTACCTCAGGGCAACCTTCTGGTGAGGGAATCGAACCCACAATCTTCCGATCCAGGGCAACTCCCTAACCACTAGGCCACCGCTGCCCCTGTTGATACTGTATTAGCCATTAGCATAGTAATTTAAACTACCCCTATTTAAACCTATTTCCCCAAAATTCCTCACAGAGTGAGATGATTCAAATGTTGAACCGCGTGTGTCTAGCCGGCAATCTAGGTGTAAGCATAAAGTGAGTGCTGTAAAATAATCAAAACTGGATTCAAACAGTACAGGCAGCTTAGCAGTAGTAGGTAGATGTTTAGATATTGTGACACAAGGAGAGGTCTGTGTGTTATTGCGGCTGACAGGCCAGGCCAAAAAAGCCTCAGGGGGTGAGGTAGAGGGGACCGCCTCGTGGGGACAATCATCGAGATGGATGTCCTTGTATATGTGTGATTGTGTGTGTATCTGTGTAGGACTGGATACTTCCTTCCTGAGCTGCGCACATCCTGAGGATTTTGTGCTATCTCTCACACACCTTTTGTGAGGGCCAGCTAGAGACAAGATGGCTACCTTAGCATCTGCTAACCCACTGCTGAACCCACACAGGCCGTTTGCCCAATTTTTGGTACGGTTATATGTTAATTACTACCACCAGCTCAGTGTGCCTCGCCCTTTATACCACAAAGAGACCGAAATGTCACTCTGATCCCAACCATGACACATTTCTAGCCACAGGCCCACACAATGAAACCTGTGAAACAGATAATGAACGACAGTGAAGAGGATCTTTCTTAAAATGCTAGCGGCAGTTAGCTACTAGGTCAGGTAGCTAAAAAGCTTCTCATTCACGTTCACTCATTATTAGCTGTTCTAAATGAATGGCCTAGATGTGTAAACCTCAAAGAATGCGAACAAGGTCTGAGCAAAACCAAAGGTCGCTACAAACAAATCAGCTGCTACTTTGCCAAGTCTTATCTCTGTGCATTAACTGAAGGCTGGATCTTTTCATAGCTCAGAATGAGGATTATTTTAAAGACTAATAAAGCAGGAAGGCAGTGCTGGTCAGGCGGCGGCAGTGCAGGGTATGCGCACGACTCCTGAACCAGATTAAGTGTCTAAAAATAAAACTCATCACGTATGAGGAGAAACAGAGGGGAGCCAGGTGACTCGGCTGAATTTGGGAGGCTGCTGCCAGAGTGATGTAATCAGCGCTGCACAGACACACGGTTCTGTCTGTCTGTCTCTATAACGAACTCTCTAACACCCCCACACATGCATGCACACTTTATTTCTTCTCTCTCCCACACAGGCATGCACTATTTTCCTTGCTCATTTGCACACTTTCTGTGTCTGTTTCTTTCTCTATGTCTCTTATTCCCCGGCACTCTTTCTCAGCTTTTTCATCGACTTGCTTTATCAGTCTTAGCACTACTGGCAGGTGACAGTCTCTCTCTCTCTCTTTCTCTCTCTCTCTCTCTCTCTCTTTCTCGCTCTCTCTCTTGCTCTCTCTCTCTCTCTCTCTCTCTCTCTCTCTCTCTCTCAACAGGCTGGTGTTTCCTGGAATACTTTAGACGCTTTCAATAGCCTGTAACGATGAACACATTTAATCTTATTGATTTTGATCATTTATTTGAATAAAATGTCTTTAAATCTATTCATATAAACATATATATTGTGCTATTTTTAATTACTTTTAACAATTCATTGTACTGAGAACTCTTTCAAGTTTAAAGTTAAACGAAAATGAAAATGGCTTAAAATCTCCCAATGAATAATCATGTTTAATAATCGTGATATCACTATTGACAATACTGACTTTTGAAACAATCACACAGCCCTAGTGTGATTCTCTATGTGAATATGCATCACACTAATATAAAAGAGGAAGGATGGATGGAATATGTCTCCGCTTGGCTCATGGAAATAGCTCAGATGGTCCAGAATTGGGCAGCCCGGCCCCGGCCTGCGTAACATCTTCCATCAGTATGCGCATCCACACTGGACTTAACATGGTGGCATGTGACAAGCTGCCACCCCAAACCATCCTGTCTGACACCAAACTCCCACACATATAAACACACACCCATCACAGCTGACCCTGTGATCGAGTGTCAGGGCGATGGTGGGCGGGACCTGTCTGGAAGAGCTCATACCACTGCTCGTGTTTGCTTAGTCCTGCAGCTTGGCTTGCTGGCACCACCAGCCTTCTCAGGGTAAAGTAAACACTTGTAAGTGGGTGCTTTCAGTCTAGGACGTGTGCAAATTTGTCTATGGGAAGAGCAAGGCACTTGGTTAAGCAGCTGTAGGCTGCAGGGGTTTGCCAGAGATTCCTGAAGTGGCAGGTGTCAGGGTAAACCAAGAAAAAAAATTAGGATTCACTCTTTAATATTCTGGATTTGTAAGAAAACAGCTTATGGTTATGGACCACCCAACAATAAAAAAAGGTTTCTTATTCAAAAAGCATACTGCATTAAAATCTAGTTGTGGACCTATAAATGTGTAGTAATTTCGATTTAAAAATAAAGTGTATGTAAATGTAAACAACCAAAAAAAAAAAAAACTGCTGGCTCTAGGCCACTTTGTGGGCATGGAGCAAAAATGCCAGTGGGTTTAGCTGTCTGGCCTTGTTCTATGCTCTGATGATTTTGTTTTTAAAATGTTAGATCGTTTTTTTCTTTAACTTTTATACTGACTTTAACATGTAAATAAAAATCTGGACGTGCTCCATGACAAAACGCACAATGGCACACTTGATTGGTTGTCTGCTCTGTGAAACCCACTTCTCTTTTGCATAGTGATGGGAAAAGCACCACTTTTTTCTCTTGCTTCACATGTCTGTCCCCTAGAAATGAATGGGAAGTGAGAATCTCTCTCAGGGTTGTAAATGCAACATAAGGGTTATCATTCAGTAACTTCATGGAACCACAATGCAAGCTAGCAGTATGATTCTTTAGTTTTAAACATTTGTGTGATAAAAGGGGCAGCGGTGGCCTAGCAGTTAGGGCGTTGGCCGGAGAATCGGGGGTTCGAACCCCTTCCCAATAGATTGCCCTGAGGTACCCTTGAGCAAGGTGCCATCCCCGTCACGCTCCTCCCTGCGATGGGCTGGCGACCTGTCCAGGGCGTGTCCCCCGTCCTTCGCCCTGTGTGAGCTGGAATGGACTTGGGACAAGCGGCAGAAAATGAATGAATGTGTGAGAAAAGATTCAATACACAGACAGGTCTTAAACCCAAGGATGTTGCTGGTCTCTTCTGTGGTTTTGCCAATACTTTATAAAACTACTTAAAAGGTTCTCACCACCCAGTTTGACAGAACTTTACAGTGAAACTGGTTGTGATGGATACGTGGGTGTTTAGAGGGTTTTATGTTCTGTTTTGTTCTAAAAGTAATTTGTTGATTTCTGTTCTCTACTTTCTGACTTTGCAAAAAGACCCACAGCACTGTACACTTCAGGAAGGTTACGTATGCAGAATAGGCCTGCTGTATTCAAACTGAAGGTCCCTTTTTATAAGGACAAATCCACATCAGTAAAAATGCATAACCTAGTATCAGGCTCATAAATGACTGGGAAGACATCCAAGTAAGCACTCTAATTCAGCAGCCCATCTCTGGTTGAGTATGGAGGGCTGATTCAATTATCACTAATGAATTAGTTCAATGCTGATGATCACAGTCATGCTGGACGCTATAAGAGCTCCAGCTCCTGCCCTGTACAGACTCTACCTCTGCTTTTGGGAGGAGCGTCCTGCTGCACATTGTTCAGTGACCTTTAGCTGTTTGCAGTATTATGCAGACTTCCAGCACTCAACACCCTGCTCCCGAAATAGGCTCGTATATATTTAACAATCACTCTGGGGGCCTTAAGCTGGAGTTGCAGACATAACTTCTTGCGTAAGTTTCACTCAGCGCTTTCAAGCTGGCCCTTTCCCTAAAAAAACCCTTCAAATAGATGTCAAAAGACCTTACTAATAATTGACACTTTCCAGAGGGAAAAAGTGGAATAATTGAAAAGCCTCTTTTTTTCAAGACTGTGAGACCTGAAGAGAGATAAAGAGAGGGTGGGTCTAATCGCACACTTATAAGGGCACTTTTCAGTTTGGTTTTACTTGCCAAACTACAAGGGTGGCTTATTGAATTATAAATTATTCAGGTGGCCTATGTTAGTGAATAATTCAGAATGTTTCTCCTTTTCGGACTGGGCATACAGAGCACTTTGTTATGGTGGATCTGAAGCAGCGTAACCTCAGCCTAGTATCTCATTAACAACACACTGTAAAGCTCTAAGCAAAGTTTCAATATTTTGATGGAATGTGGGGAGGTGGAGGCTAGAGAGGGGCAAGTCCCACTATGAATCATGCTTGCGTCTAGGTCAGGTCCAGTGTTTGCCAAACTAATCTGGAAACTGATTGGTAAGAGCTTAATTGCAGGTTCACCATGCAGATATTAAAAAGGTACCACTGCAGCTGAATAGCTGCCCATGGCAACACAACATCAAGGCCAAAAGGCAGCATCCGAGAAGCAACACAACTACAGTGTTACTATATAATGTTATTAAGAAATTCCATTCTGGTGAAAACATATAGGAAGGCATCACCCCAGACTGATATGTCTGGTGCCTTTGACTCGAAAGAGAAACTGTATTGTCTTCAAGCAGAGAGAGCCTTATCTCTCTAAGAAGGAGTGTGCAAGGATCTCATGAGTGGGAGTTAAAAAGTCACTCTGGGCAGCTGCCTAATCAACATGAGACAGAGGAGAGTAGCAGAGAAGATACTATGACAGCACACACACACACACACGCACACACACACACGCACACGCACACACACACACACACACACACACACACACACATACACTAAAAAAGGACATGACCTCAGGACCAAAACAGTAGGTTAAAAGAACAAGGCTTCAGTGGTTCAACCAGTGGAGCTGGCCTACTACTTATATGTTTGCACAACAAACATTTCTCGATGCCTCACTATTAGCATTTCATATAACCTTTTGGCAGATACCTGGTTTTACAGTACAGAATCATTTTCTGGCTGCTTAGATCACAGAAAAGATAATGCATAGAAAAAAATTAAAAGACATTTATCATGAAAAACATAAAATTGAAAATATTGTTTGTAGTGGCACTTACAAGCGTCAAAATGTATTCCTACTAACCTACAAAACAAGCATGTTTACACATATTAACAGTGTCTTTAGTGATCTAACCACACCATTCACACAAAGCCTAAAGAGAATGTTTTAGATTGCGCTGCTTTTGAATGAGGCACAATACAGTGCTGCGAATTAGAACAGTGGGAATTTACATATCAGTCTCAAGGGCACATTAACAAACACTCTTTTGATAGATATAGAGAGACTAGAAAATGGTTGTGTAAGATTCATGATTGTTGGAGACAAAACCATAGAAACTGAACTAAAACTAAAAGTAAAACTAAAATAAGACATAAGAAAACGGTAGAATATGAGCCTGGTCTCCTTCACTGTGTGTCAAAGTAATCTATTCACTGATTAGCCTTGATTTCCTTGCTGACACTGATGCAGTTCCACAGGGTCCGCACCTTGTCTATGCAAAGCATGACCTTTTACACATAAAGACACCATCACCAAGTCAAATATCAGTTATCACTTGTATGGCCTACTTTCTGACGCCCTTACTTCTTCCATGTTAGTTGCATCTAACATGGTAGCTGTGCACAAATGTTGAATTTTGCACCAGACCATCACTGAGTTTGAATGCTCTGCCACCACAGTGGAGGTCTAGTAGGTCAGTAGCATTGGCAATTTGGTTTCCATAGGACTCTGACACAGCATTTGACCCCTTGCTCTTTTCTAACTGACTCATAGTCAGCATTGAGCTTCCTTCCCTACAGAAGAGCAGCAGCCACTTCGGGAAAAAAAGGGGAAGCTAGCTTTTTCTCGACAGGAACCCCAATGGAGTTTCTCTCAAATGCATCCCCAAAGTGCTAAACAAGCACTTCATTGTCTCTCCGAGGTCAGACAGTTTTCCTGTTAAGTGAGAAAAGAAGAGACTCAGAGCCGCACCATGCCCAAACAACATGTGATCTCTATCGAAATACTTTCCAGCATGATATCAGCCTGAATCAAGCTACAAAGGGCCCTATTGTGTGGCATGGATCGGCCTGATGTGCAAGAAGCCCAACAGGAGGTCAGCATCCAGGGAACAGAATGACCCATCTCTCCTGCTGAGAGGAAGAGCGACACAGCAGCCAAGTTCATGCCGCTTGTGCACTGCAATGGTGGTGCTGCTGGTAATCACTGATAATTATAAATACAGATTTGTCACTATCACTTGACTGGCCAAAAACATCAATGCTAACGGTGCAAGGTCTGTTAATAGAGACTGTATTTAGTAACTTTTTTTATATTGAATGAAACAAATACCTCCAATGACAGATTAATTCTGAGGATTTAAAGAGTTCATACCAATCATGTTCACTCAGTTGTGTAACAAAACAACAAATTACAAATTACAACATATTTTTTAACAATTAAATTAAAAATACAGAAGTTAATATTACCATATATAAATTACGTGGGCCTATATGTTCAGCTATCAGTATTTTTCACTAGTACCGGACTAGTACCAGTCACAAACTCTTTTGACCATTCAGGAAATATTGGTTGGTTCATTAGGCTAATGGCGTATAGTCAAAACTACCACTGGACTAAAAATAAAATAAAAACAAAGAACAACAAACAGCAACCCAAAAAGGACTGGTGGTTGATTCAAGTCACATCCACTGTCAGTGACCAGGAAACCTGAGGTCAGAAACTTGCTTATTTAAGGGGCATGAGGAAGGAAATAGCAAGCAAAAGAACTGATGAGATCCAAATGGAGGCAGGAAACACACTCATGTCTGGAGGTCTTCTCTCCACCATTCACAAGACATGCCACTGATGATGTGCCTCCAACAACATGGCGGCATGACTTATCAAAACCACAATGTGATCTACATAACTGTGCTAATCTCTGACAATGGCAAGAAATCAGGACTGAGTGTTCACAGGCTCCATCACAATGGTTTTCACAAAAAGGACAAGATCAGTATATGATAAATAAATGACACATGCTACACAACCTACTGAGTACTGCTACTCAGGAAAAAACACTAGGGGCTGAAAATTACGAAACTTCCTGCCATTTAGAGGGTTCAAATTTAGTCCTTTGAAAAAAGGAAGGAAAATGCAGTCTCTTCATTTATGATCAGTCTCTAGCAGAAGACGAAATTTAAAAAGCCTTCACTGGCCCGCTTACAGACCTGCAACAATTGTTTTGATTGACATTAAGTATGAGTAACCATTGAAAAAAATGAAATTGAGAGCATTTTGAAAGACCCCCTTTCCATCTCTAAATATCATTTATTATCTCTCATTTAGTGTCAAGCACCACAATATGAATAAAGTTCAACATCAAAGTGCACCCTATCAGTCTAAGGCATGGAAATAGCCTATTAAATGGACACACTCAAGCTCAAATGACATTTATTGTTAGAAGGGAAGCATAAAAGGCATTTAAACAGTTCTTCTGGAGAACATTATTTATATCTGTATTGAAATGTCATTACATCTCTAATTGATATATGATGTAGATCGATCAACTTTAACATTAAAACCACTTGAGTAATATTGTGTAGGTTCACCTCATGCTGCCAAAACAGCTCTGACCTGCCACACCATGAACTATACAAGACTATAAAATCATGGTAGGGCGCAGAACATTGCAGAGAAGAACACAGCAGCGCATCAGGCTGCCTCCAACAGCTTGTGTTTCTACCATGGTGCAATTTCTCCATCGTGAAGAACATGCACGCGGGTGTCCACATGATGTACAAGAAAAAGTGATTCATCACACCAGGCATGAGATAATCATTGATTTTCACTGCCAGTGGTCTTAGTCTTATGGCTGATCGTTGTACATTTTAAATTGTTTTTACAGACACTACACACTCAGCATTCCACAAAATAGGAGAGCGTCCTCTGGGAAATATCCTGAGCTGTTCTATCTCTCTCTCTCTCGCTCCACCTCCAAGCCATGCTCATCATTTGCACACACCTACAAACCAATGAATCTGAGACTCAGGTAAAGATTCTCAGGTCTGGTTTGAATTCTACTAGAGCCTGAGCCCCAAAACTTGTGCATTCTGCATGCAGAGTAAGCCTCAGCAATTTCTCCCTCAACTAGGGGGGAGATGAAGTGTGACAGTTGGTCTGATGGGAGCAGACCGTTAGACCGAGCATCAAAGCCAAGTGTGAGTGGTTGGGGATGCCTCAGGCTTTTGGGCCTCAGATGGCTTTGCTGCTGCTATGATTACAACAGATCTAATGGCAGTAAGCAGCAGTGACCCTTTTCTAACTGAACGCATACTGAAATACTGCTTGCCTGCGTCTGTCTACATGATGTACTTCACACTCTATAACACACAGATACCTACAACTGCAAATAAAACACACCCATAATAAACCTGGCTAAGCTGCTGTCAGTTGTCCTGTGATCTGTCATCATTCAAGGCAACTAGTTTGGAGCTCCGATCCAACTGATATCTCATGATGAGGGAAAAGGAAATAGCTTGGCCCCTGTCATGAGTCCTTTGTGAATGCATTGGGTGAGATAAGAAAGAGAGGTCAAACCTGATGAGGCCTACCCCCATTAAAGTGAAACTTTACAACAGTCAGCCTGGACAAATGTTGAAAAGAAGATTTCTGTGGTTTAGGCAGGTGCTGTAACCTCAGGCTCACATATGGGCTAATTCACAAGCACAAAGGCAAAAGCATACACTACCCCAACTGCAAAAAGAAGGTTAAAAGGGGAGAGCAAAATCCATGAATGTGGCTCTAAGCCAAACCTGGGACTAAGGATAACAGCCTGTTACTGATATTATCTCCAGGACTTTCTAACCCATATGGGCAACATCTCATACAGGCATCTAGGTCTGGCTAACCACAGGGTTATAAAATAAGTGGAGATATATTTAAACACTTGACAACAAACATGACTAACTGCATTTTAAAGACTTATTCTGGGTTTTACAAATCCCTATATGAAACAAAGTTATGCTCTCCTGTTAAAAAATTGGTTCATGTGGAACTGAGTGAAATGGAGTGTAGTGGGCTGTTTTAAGTGTTCACCCTGAACGGGTGAATGTTTCAGTCAAGCATTAGATCATTACAGCCTCCTGATGAAAAGCAGAATGGCCACACAGGTCTCATTTGCTCCATAATCTCTATTTTAGTCATACTGAATTACAAAAGCTCATGGTGACTTGGCAGAGATCTAGACTCTTGCTGTAGCTAGTTTTTGCAGTTTGAGTGAACACAGCAATTTAAGTTCTGATGTCTATTGACTGCAATGCTTTTGATTAAAGTTTCCATCATGAAAGTGAATTTGACCTTGGGAAGGTATTTGTAAGAGAAAATGGTGTTTTGAATGGTGCAGATGAGGACGGAGAAAAAGACGAAGAGAGGCAAGGAATGTGGGGGAAACTCACGCACACAGTCACAGGAAGACATGGAAAAGCTCTGGGGAGCTGCAGAAGCAAAGGGGGTGGGGTGGGGGTTCATATCACCATGCAAAACAGAGTACAGTGAACAGTTCAGTTCAGAAAAGACACCAGGACTGGTGGACATATTAAAGCAGGGGGTCTAAATCTCAGTTATGGGGACCCCACACTAGTTATTTTTTTTAGTTATCTAGCGCACCAGATTCATCTCTTTAATTAATCCGCTTCTTGCTGGCTGCCCCAGGGTGTCAATGAAAAAAATGTGCAGAGCATGGAGTCACTAGGACTAGCACTGGGGAGCCTTGCATTAAAGTAACAGTTCAAAAATCAAATGTTACCCTTAAGGTTGTCAGTCATTGAAGAACAGGGATTAAAAATTATTCTTTTCACACCAAAATCACACTTTTTAAGAATTTCAAATTTTAGCAAGTTTTGACAGGAGAAATGTATTCTTAACACAAAGGACTTATGAACAGTCTGTAGTGAGTTACACCAATAAAAAGCAACCCAACATCCAGGATGCATGCAGTGTTCAAGCGTTAAACCATAAACCTTACGAAGCTGGTCGCAACCCAAAAAGTAAGGGCTAGACCAGGGTGGTTATTCCTTTGCATGATCTGGTGATGTGACACAGAAGAGTGAAGGAGAGGGAATTTTTCTTCAACATTGTACCACAGCGTTACATATACTGGTCCAATCAGTGTCAGACATTTTCTGAGGTATAACGCCCTTTTCCCAGTACTAGATAATGTACAGATCACTCTGATAGACTCTCCTGTTATGGCATTTATTTCCTGCAATACAATCTCTTGGGTGGACTTGCACTAACATGCTTTTGTCATATACCCGGTGCAGAGATTTTCACAATATCTGTGCTGGCCTAATGGTAGTAACTGGAGGCTGTTATCCTACCAATCCCCTTATCCTCCAGTTTCACGTTGTTTTGAAAAGGTGCTATGGGTTTAATGTAGCTAACATACAATGAAGCTTTTATGTTGCAATGCTGAAGTGCATAACAATATTTAGGGAAATGAGCAAATCTTTTTAAAGTTGATTGTTCATCAACTTATTCCTTTATCATTAAAAGCCCAGAATAAATGTGCTCTTACCTACAGTACATGTATATGCATGCACGTGTGTATAAAACGAAGGAGTGTGCTATTATGACTATGCATCTGGCTGCAGCCGCCTGCATGAGTGCCAGTGCGGATCCGGGCTTGATCCCAACAAAGCAACCATCTGACAGTCTACGTTAATTGATTCCTTTTTTTAATCTGAACCTCCATGCACGCTGTCAACACGGAAGACCTTGCCGAGAAGAAACTTTCTGCCAGACTCATCACCTCACTTGCTGCAGTGCCACTTGCTTCTGTTTGCTGTTCTAAGTACATGTGATCCAGCTCTTGCATATTTCAACAGCGTTTACATCATCTCTCCTGGCACGGCGCAATGCCAAGCCAAAACGAACAGCAAATGGAAAGTGAAGCAGGATGAGTGCTATGTTACGGCATTCGCAGCATGGCTGACAAGGTTTGGTAATTGTGACAACCCCATGAGGCACTTTTAAAAAATGCAACAAACACAAAGGGAACTTCAGAAAAATATGTGCTTCCATTCTTATGGGCACCCAAAAACATCACTATTGAATCAGAACATCTGATTCATTGCATAAGCTCCAAAGATTCAACCACCTCATGACTCGCCTATGACCAGCTGGAAGACCATTTCCGAGAACAAAGCATGGGGGAGAATTTGGATTGTGTACTACATTCGCTCTTGTAGGAATCTCAATTGCTGATATTATTATTAGTCATGTCCAACCCAACCTATTCCCAAAAGGCTACTGAAGGCCAAGTCTCAGCACAGTCCACAACACACCCTCACTTTCAGGAAAAGCCCATCAGACTTTAGAAGAAGCCAAGAGCTCTCGAAGATGGCCGAACAGCTCAGCTCTAAGACACTCTCCACATCACGCAAAACTGCCAGGAGAGCCACTTCTGTCTGATGCTTTGCTGTGTTCTAAAGATAGAGACGGAGGAGCTGGTCGTCCTATTTAAAACTGCACATTACTCCCTGCTGCACTAAAGCAGGAACACGATGCCTTGTTGTTTCTGATGCTCTTGTTCCATTTCAGAGTGGGCCAAAACAGAAGATCTAGGAACTGTTTAAAGGGTAATACTTCAAACCGTTAAGGCCTTTGAGGGCATTCTCATATACTGCTTGTGTCATTTCCCGTGTAAACCTCTTCAAAATGAAGGACACGTTAAATTTTCAAAGCAAAGAATATAGAATACTGCTATGTAAAGAATACATGAAGGCTTCAGTGTAGTGATGCCATTGAAAAAACACTATTTGATCCCTTAGGAACCTTTCAGTCTTCCCTAGAACCATATGTCCTCATCCGTGAATCTTTTAGGAAGCCATCGTACTTCAACATCACCAACTATAACCTAAAGTTTTCAATGTGTTTTTTAAATTACATCAAAAACATCAGATGGAAATTGTGTAAAAAGTGTCAGGGTCTCCACCTTTATTTGTCCAAAAATGACAGAATTGTTATTAAGCTAGCTTAACTCTACACGGCCAAAAAAACAAAGTAAGATGAACTATAAGACTAATGTATTTTTTTCCCACGGGGGTGTGAAGTTACAGACATGCACCAGTTTCCTACACCATCTATTAGAGCACCAGCTCATCAGATGGCATACACACCCTGTGTGAGACTCTGATGATCAAAGCATTGGAAGTCTTCCTGTGGGAACACCCACAACATTCCCACTGGCCTCCAAATTACACCCAGCCCACTGCCAGGCAGCATACATAACCATACCACCACTGCTGCCACTGGGCTTTTTACGCAAGCTCACAGCACGACTCACAAGGTTTATTTTCATCTGCTGTGCATTCACTGAGACCAGGTCTGGCTAAGGAATAACAATCTATTTCAATATAACAACAAACACTTGTGTGATAAGAATGAGTAGCATATTGACAGGCCTATTAGTCGTTGTAGTAGTAGTGGAAATTTCCATTGTAACTTAATAGGAAAAGGAACTCTTAATGTAAATATTAATATAAAATGACCATATTCCAATTACTTTACACCCGTGTTCCCCAACCACCGGACCATTTGGCACTGGGCCACACAGAAATACTGATTTTAAAAAAATTCTACTGATTATCAGAGCCTAAAAGAGTTTTTTATTTAGAAAAAACGCTTGTCTCAGTCATGTGATACAGTACATCAAAAATTAAGCCCACAAGTTCACAAAAATGGGTAAAAAACAAACGTTTTTTTTATGCACTTTGTTTTTGGCTGTTTCTATGCCGGTTCGTGAAAATATTGTTTGACAAGAAACCAGTTCATGATGCAAAAAAGGTTGGGGACCATTGCTTTACCCCATTTCATCTGGTCCGTTGTTTGTGAAGTGTCCATACAAAATGCAGAGCATTTGCGATTTCCAAATTTCCAGTGAACAAATAAATGCGATGAGGTTTCAAGCAGAAAGAGATGAAAAAAGTGAAAGTGACAACCCTTGTCATTGCGAGGTCACAGCACAGCAGACAGTGAACCACAACGAAATTGGACCTCTGCATTTAACCCATGCACACTCAAACACCGTGCAGCAGTGGGCAGCTATTGAAAGCGCCCGGGGAGCAGTGACGGGGACGGCACCTTGCTTAAGGGTACCTCAGGGCAACCTATTGGGAAGGGGTTTGAACCCCCAATCCTCCTATCATGTGCCAACACCCTAACCACTAGGCCACCACTGCCCTATGTTACTAACATTAGGAAGGACCGTTAGAAGTGCTGCGTCGTTGATAAACTTTGGTACACCCTAGAAAATTCAGTTCAAAACTGAACACTGAAAGAACCATCTGAAAGTACAAATAGCTCTGATGATATAGTTCCTTTATACAAGAAAAACCCTGCCGTAAATTGTTCCTTAAAGATCCTTCTCATCATTGTTCTATATAGCACCAAAATGGTCACGCTGCTTCTGTTGCGTGACAAAGAACATTGTAGTAGTCTACAGAGTCTTAACTAAGACCTTAACCTTTAACTAAGAGTGGGAAGTAAAGCAAGGTCACTGCACCTTCTGTGTAGAATACCCCATCAGATTTGTTCTGGGTGCGGTGGAACGCAGTCTTATTTCAGTCAGCTAAAACTGCCTTGATACACAGTGGGACTAACTATGAGAGGATGAGACAATTCCACGCAGACGTGCACACACACACACACACACACACACACACACACACACACACACACACACTCACACTGGGATCATCTGACCATGGCTGCTTCCCACCCAACACAGGCATTTTACTATTGACTAGGAAAATGCTTACAAGTCACTTACAGGCATAGTATGTCATTGTGTTAGTGTGTTACTGTTGCCAAGTCAAATACACATTAAGAATCACACACTGGAAAAGGGGAAAACACGCTGAAAGTCCCCAAGACAGAGCTCTTGTGAAGAACAGGGAAACAGGTTATATGGCCTGGGCCGAGAGTCTTTCTTGTGAAACCTTTCTGTTATCCTCAGCCTCATTTGATCAGCCTGTCAGGCCATCAAAATCTAACCACCACACAAATTAGCCTTCAAAAAATGGCTTTATATTCCCAAGCACTAATGTGTGAAAAGAAATAGCAAGCTGAGCTTTTTTTATCTATCAGCCAACAGTAACCTTTTGTTTTTAAAGCTGTCAAACTAGTTGGCTTACATGTTTCACCAAAGGTGATAGCGCTGAGTCGAGTTCTCGCCTCAGTGGACTTCCAGGTTACATTTTCTATTTTGTTAGATCAAATGGCTTTAAGCACTGGTGGAATGAGTATGTTTTATGTTTTCTAAGATTACAGTGGTCTAGAGGTTGCTCCACATGTCGCCATGCCTTTGTGCAGTAACTCCAAAGGTGAGCCAGAAGAGTTCAGTGATTCTCCTGTTTGCTAGATACCCTAGTATGATAAGAAAAGTCAGCCTGGTGAGCTTAAACAGCACATATGGTGCACACACAGAACTTGTTGGGTTAAAGCCAAGCTCGGTTTGAGAAGATCCGGTGAAGAAAGCACCTGCACAGGAAAAGAATGTGATTATTTTGTAACGCGTGGATAATTGCAACCACCTGGGAGTTACTAGTTTCAGAGAGGATGCGTGGAGGCGCCCTGGTCCCTCACCTAGAGGTGAACAGGAACTAAACCTGACCCACTAAGCCTTTGTAATGATATGCAAAAAGAAAAAGTAACAACATCTTTGTTAAGTGTGCGTGTCAAAAAGTAAACATTTTGCTTTATTGTGGCTGTCAATATAAAAAAAAAAATCAAGCAAATAGCTCATTTCGTTCCACGACATTCAGCTTCACTGTGTCATGCTGCAGCTTCATTTATAGCACCCGCAGATCATATGTAAACTGTATTCAGTTCCAGGATGTACTCGCCGCTGCAGTGGGACACTGTAATACCAGATCCTAGTAGCCTATTGGGGCTATTTTTAGTCTCTTAGACTAAAACAATTTCTGTGCCAGAAATACTTACAAAGATGGGGGAGGGACACACCAGAAAACAAATCCACATGCATGCTAATGAAAGTGATCCACCTTTGGCCGGACACACAGACAGATACTGTCCCATGACTCACCGAGGCATGACTACATTACTCTCTTTCTCCTTCCTGCAACACCCACATGCTGAGCGGCAATGGGACAGTCCACCTGCTTGCCTTGATGCCAGACCCCTACCACTTTCTTGCTCTTCCAAAGAAGCTCCTGGTACTGGACCTGCTCTACAAAACTGCTAGTGGCGTCACAAAAAAAGAAAGCTATGAGGTGGCAGATAGGGTGGATTTAGGTCTTATGGGCCAGCAAATGTTTTTTCATGGTATTTACATGATGAGATAGTAACAGTATATATATTATATGGTAATATGGCACTGTGGCAGTGTGTATTATAATGTCATTGAATATAGTACTATAAGAAAAGTATATCAGGTCAATATAAGAACAAACTAAATTGGTCTAAAACTCACTCGATGGTATCAGCCCCGCAAAAAAGAAGATTTGAATCCTGCCAAAGGTAAAGACTAAACGTGGAAGCCGCACTTAAATATAAAGCTGCTCTTTAATGGAACCAGTTGACAGAAAAGATTAGAAGCGCTCCAACACTCCACACTTTCAAATCCAGGCTGAAAATGTTTTTGGTCAACCAGGCTTGCAGTCTAGCTTAATACACTGTCAGCTCACCTCTATTTCTATCCCAAAATACACTTTTTCTGAATTATTTTTCTGCTTTTTTCTTTTAAATCAACTGTATTAATTGTTTTTTAAATCAAGTGTTTCAACTCTGCTTTAACGATGCCCTCTATTCTCTTTGATCTCTAAATTGCTTTTGAAGTGAAACACACCACCACACACAATGAAACGCTTCTCCTGCGTTTCACCCGTACACACACCATGCAGCAAGGGCAGCTATTTTAAGCGCCCAGGGAGCACTGATGGGGACGATACCTTGCTGAAGGGTACCGCAGGGCCACCTACTAGTCTGGGATTAAAACGTATGACCTTCTGATCCTGGGGCCTACTCCCTAACCACCAGACCACCGCTGCCCCAGAACACGCAAAGCACTTTGAAGGGATGCGCTGAAGACTGGAGCTGAAGCTGTGTTCCCTGTGGACCCTTGAGAGAGATGGACCAGACTCAAAGGTGTCAACCAGCTTCTCGGCCTTATGAGCATCATGTGGCCAATTCCTCCCCAGAGCCTGGGACTGACCTGCAGGCCATCATCTCTCTTTCGCTTTATCAGGCTTCTTACATCACCCTGATCCCCGTGGACGAGATAATGTTTCTGCTCGGAGGTCCTAAAAACAGCACGGCTTCACACTGGTCGACTAAAACTGGACCGTGTTCCCTAATATACTGTAAACACCTCGGCTTCTGTTTCACGGCGAGTTCGCCTGCGATCTGTTTTCCTCCAAAAGAAACAAGTTCAAGCCCACGAGGAGGCAAAAAATCATGAGTCAGGTGAACGATGTAGATGGTTCATGAAGGAGGCGACTAAATAAAAATCTAAAAATAGATGGTCCGATCGGGCTGAGAGATGTTAGTGATTCAGTGGATCACGACAGCAGGCACACAGACAGACAGAGGGGCGTGTCTGGGGGACACGGCTGTTGATTGATTAACTGATGGACCGATGGATGGATGGATTGACAGGTGGCACACACTCGTGCTGCAGCTCGTGCAGTCCTGCGGGGTGTTAAGATGGTGAGTGTGTGAGTGATGACCGTGAAGGTGGTCGCGCCCGCACGCTGGCCCTGTTAGTGGAGAGCAGATCCAGCGGGGTGTGCAGAGTGAGACAGTCATTTAGCGCTGCAACGCCTTTAATTCAGCAGTGTACGGTACAGAGCCCTCACACACATTCCTGAGCGGGTTTCCTCCGCAGTGATCGTGGAGCCCTCATTAAAACTGAAACTAAGCAGAATGAAACAGAACTCACCCTCACTGGAGTGGAAAAAAGAGTCTTGAGATCCCAGTGATCGAAGGTTAGACTGTCACTTCATCATCCGTGATGAGCAGAAAGACACACTCTCACATACACACTCACACAAACACGCACGCACACCAGGAACGGAATATGTAAGCGCTGCCGCCGGTGTGTCAGAGTGAACAGGCTCTGGTGTACATTAAGGCATGATCGCAGACCGCTGATTGGCTCAGGTTTAACCCCCGCACTGTCCGCTACATTCCCGTGGACGGTTGAACGGCTCGGCTAAGTTTTCGCCGGTAATACAGTTTCTGGCCCCGGAGCCCCGCCCGTGGCTGTGAGAGTGTCACTGCGCGAAGTGGCGCTAGTGTTTCTTCACGCCCGAGTCATTCCAGGCTCCGCCCTTCTTTGTGCGCATTGGCCAGCGGCGCACGTATTCCGGCTCTTGGATTGGCTATGAGTTGATGTTCGCCATCGGTCGTAAGGAGCGACTAGCCAATGCGAGCGCACAGGGGCGGGGCTTTGTTCGAACACCGGCGAGAAAAAATAGCGACGAAAGAAGCCTGAGAGGACAGCAGCCAATCAGGGCTTAGTGGGCGGGGCGCCGAGGTAGCTCACAGTGAGCCGTGGACAGGCGTGACTAAGCAAAGGAGTTTGAATAGTTAAAGAGACATGGCTCTTCTAGCAGTGAAGGGTACTGAACACTGTGGGGTGTGCCATTTTTTTCTGTATTTTTATCTATATAAATAGGCACACATGTAACAATAACTCAGAAAAATGTGAAAGTAGATCTAGAAAGTTATGATTTATACAAGAAATGTTACAGTTTCCTCTTACAAAATGATTAAGGCTTCTCTTGGCTTGGAGCGAGAGGCGAGGCTTGATTTGATCAAGGATACGGTTGTATACTTCACTGTGACCTCCAACCAAGCTCAAAGGCATGTGTACGATTCCTTTATTATCATAAGATATGAAGATCTTTTAAATCTCGTTCATCGTTCATCTGCTATCAGTCTTGTTTTTATTGACTGCTTGATCCAAGACAAACACTGTCCAGAAATTCTCCATCTTCTACATGAGTGTTAATGGCAGTGGTTTTCTTGTTGTCATAACCTTTGTTTTCTTTATAATGAAGTGAAGTTCCGTCTTACTGTACTGGTATTTAACTTTTATTCAATGGCTTTCTGATCTACCTGGTGTTCCAGTTTGTCATGTCACCCACATAAAGAAGCTTAATGATGTTTCTTGCATCAATGGTGGGCAGCGGTGGCCTAGCGGTTAGGGCGTTGCCCCCGCATCGGAAGATTGTGAGGTTTGATTCCCTCATCAGCAGGTTGCCCTGAGGTACCCTTGAGCAAGGTACCGTCCCTGTCACTGCTATCTGGGCACTTTCAATAGCTGCACAGTGTTTGCATGGGTTAAATGCAGAGGTCCAATTTTGTTGTGGTTCACTGGGTGCTGTGCTGTGACCTCGCAATGACAAGGGTTGTCACTTTCACTTTCATCAATCTTGAATCCTTGTCTTCCTCCAGAAAACGAAAACAGAGGCTGGAAAAGAGTTTCTGCACACTAACCTTAATACTTGTTTAACCTGTATGATGAACACAAGAGAAGCAGAACTAGAGTGAGATTTAATTGTATACCCCTATACAGTTGCCCGATAGCTAATGTTAGAGATAACCTTGCTATTAATACTTAATTCTGACTAGAAATGTAGATAAGATTTTATGGGGTGTGTAGAGGTAGACTGGCCTTGAGGTTCAAGGAATTAGCCACAGTATTTTCCAGAAAGGACAAAAAAGTGTAACAGTTTAGATTTTCTGTTTAAATGTTTTAGACATCATTCTATGGGAGCATTCATTTTCTGTCCCTAGATGTTGCAGATATAATGCACTTAAAACACTTCAGGGTTACTGTTTCATATTTTTAAATATAGTAATATGTTATGTGAATAATTAGTCCTCCTTAAGGCATCAGTTTGGCATTATTTATTTCTGAATCATCCATCCATTACCTGCCGCTTGTCCCAAACAGAGTCGCGGGGGAGTGCTGGTGTCCAGCACACAGGGCGAGGACGGGGGACGCACCCTGGACAGGTCGCCAGCCCATCGCAGGGAGGAGCGGGACGGGGACGGCACCTTGCTCAAGGGCACCTCAGGGCAACCTATTGGAAAGGGGTTCGATCCTCCGATCATGTGGCCGACGCCCTAACCACTAGGCCACCGCTGCCCTCTATTTCTGAATCATTCATATGAAATTCAAAGCTGAACTGCTCTTCCCCACATTCATAATTGAGGGCCATATTGTGGAGACTTTATTTGCTTTATTTGCAGTTCCTGGAATAGAATATGCTATTTCTAGGGAAATATTTTAAAAAGTACATAATTTAACTAATATATCAGGGTTCACGACACATGCTGTGTCGCTCTGTAGCATCCATTGGGTAAAATGTATTTTTCATAAAGATGGTCACTGGTGTCACCGTCACTGGTGTAAGCAAAGCTGAAGGCAACACCAGAAATCCCTATGTTCAGAAAAACTGCATTCAATTGTATATTCTTTTCTTTGTATAAAATAGTCCTCTGATTTAATGATTTAAATATTCTATTTCTTTATCGTTTTCCAATGTTTCATGTCCTTGATCAGTTATGGTGGAGTACAGCTGAGTTGCAGAGACTTTACAGACAACATTGGAATGCTGATCCTGAACGCAGAGCAGAGTATTTGAAGAAAAGGTAAAGAGCGAGAGGAAAAGAATCAATCATTTAAGTCAAAGTCACAGACACCAGACACATTTAATAAAGAGATCAAACTCAGAAGAAATGAAAGTTGTTTTTTCATGAAAAAAATGTTTTACAGAAAAAGGTTAGGAGAGCATGTAGGAGAAATACTCAAAGAAAATGTGGAGAAATAGAGAAACTGAAAGAAGAGATCATCAGATGGAAATGCCGTTATGAAAAGGTGATGAAAGGTAACATGACTAAAGAGCACAACTCTGGGCAGACTGTCAGTAAAAAAAAAAAAACAAAGGTCAGCAACCTAAATTGTCATCTTGCTGTTTTGTGAGAACTGAAACACACATACAAAAATTTTAAAGGCAAAAGAAATATATAATAGAACACAACCAAATTTCTTATACATTCTTCTGTCATCTGAGACCAATTAGGGTGGGTGCACCCTGTGAGAGACAGAGAGGCATGCCAATGCAAAACTCATGAAAACTTACAGTTCTTGGCTGACATATTACACAAGCTCAGCATTTTATGCACCAGAAACATAGAGTAAATATCAGACAGCAAAGTTTTTAGCAGCACGTCCAAAAAACATGCTTATGGGGATTGCCTGAGGTGTTCAAGTGTTCAAGGTGGGTAGTAACTCTCACCCAAAGGTACATAGGAAAGGTGGACATCTCCATGCAAGATAAATAGAAAGGAGTCAGTACAATCACTGTCAAAAAAAGAAACTCCAATACAGGAGGATGAGCTTGAAGGACATATCAAGGTTATGCTTTTTAAATACAGAGGAAATCTTAATGTCCCCTAAAAAACACAATGCGAACAAGAATCTTCCCTGGTCCACACGTGACAAGGACAGTGGTTGGTGTAACAGTTTTGAGGATGTTACTCTTGAAGTTACTCTGTAGCAGTCAGTCACAGAGAGAATGAAGAGAAGTGAAAGTGACTATTTGTCATTGTGAAACACAGCAGAGCAAACAGTGAACCACAATGAAATGCATTCTCTGCATTTGAAAGTGAAGGTGAAAGTGACTACCCATGTCATTGTGAAACGCAGCACAGCACAACACAACAAAATTCAATCTCTGCATTCCACCCATACACACACGTGCAGCAGGGGGCAGCGATTGAAAGCACCCGGGAAGAAGTGACAGGGATGGTACCTTGCTTAAGGGTACCTCAGGGCAACCTTCTGGTGAGGGAATCGAACCCACAATCTTCCAATCTGGGGCCAACTCCCTAACCACTAGGTATTTAACCGATACACACACACAGCAGGGGGTAGCCATATCCAGCTTTTGAGGAGCAATGATGGGGACGGTACCTTGTTCAAAGGTACCTCAGGGCAACCTAATGGTCTGGGATTCAGATCCATGACCTTCCAATCCTGGGGATCCTGGTTTAGACCACTGGTGTGCTGATGTGATAATGAACCCTACCCTGGCATCATCCTGCAGGGGAGGAAAATGATTTGGAATTAAAATGCATGCACTCTAATGCTGTAATAATTTTTTTTCTGGCCAGGTCCCAGAGATATTAACTGTTAAAGTGATGGCCTGATAATGTGCCTGCTTTCAAAACCCCTTACACTGAATAATGAGCTCAGATTCATCAACCGTTCTGGACGTTCATAACAAACCTGGGGCATGAGTAAAATGAAACTGAAATTCTAGTAGGGCCTGTTTATTTTACATCTCATCAGAACCTAGTATTGTAGTTAGAAATAAAAAATAGTAGTTAGAATATGTCTTCTGTTGCCAGTCTTCCAAAGTGTTACATCCCATATATTAAAGAGAAGTGACTATTCTTGTCATTGTGAAACACAGCACAGCACACAGTGAGACACAATGAAATTCAGCTGCTGCATTTCACTCATACACATATGTGCAGCAGGGGGCAGCTACTGAAAGCGATAGGATGGTACTTTGGATTGTACCATTGATGGGGACGGTACATTGCTCAAGGGCAGCTCAGGTCAACCTTCAGATCCTGGGGCCTAGTCCCTAACCACTAGGCCACCGCTACCCCTATGCAAGGTAAGTAAAAGATATTTTTCTGTACTGATTAAGACAAACAAGTATTACTCACATAATGCGAGGAATGGCCATTAGTTCATGGCATTTTTCCACACTCAGTCATTGTCTTAGTAAGTGCATGCACTGAAAACATGACACTTCATAATCCACTGACATGGAGAAAGGAGGAGAGTCTTATCAAATCTTGCTATATTGAAGGATCTCAGATAGGATATTGACTGATAGTAGAATAGGGTATGATTAAAAATACAATAATAGGAGTCTGAGGCACGATATTGTGTGTATTTGATAAGATCAAAGAGGAGTTGCCTCATTCTCGAGAGAATGATCCTCCTCTGTGATGCCCAGACACTTCTGTTCAAGGATATGTGGAGAAGGAAGCAGAAAGGTTATTGCATCTGCAGGTTTATTTACGTTGAGATCGTCAAACCCAAAAACAGAGTGATCACATTTGCTGTAATCAAGTACTGGCATTTTAGCAATGCCTGAATCATGAATCGTGCAGAATTATACTATGAAATTACAAGTGTAATATCAGAACTGAAATACTGCAAACATTTTTACCCATCTCAAATTGTTAACATCATAAAATTGCAAGTCAACCATTTTTTAAGGGAACTTTTAAGGGAATTATTTTTAGGGAACAAAATTAAAAATGTAGCATGCATTCCGGGCAACTTCATATCTGCTGAGAGACCTTGGAGAGGATAGTTTCGATGGTTAAAGGGTTTAGGATTAGAGAAGTGATGACATGGGCAAGATTGAAGTAGACCTTTCAGGATATTGCAGCTTGGCACACAATTCTCCTCTCTGAGTACCTTGACCGAGAAAAAGATTATAACCTGGGCCAGAGTGTGCTGCACATCAGCATGCTTCTCATAGCTATGAAGCCCACTGATTAATTTGGAATGAGATTTTTCCACAAGGTGCTGAAAGGTAAAATTCTGCCATTCGTTTAATGTGACAAACAGGTTAAAGCAATGTGGTTTTGGCACAGAAGTGGTTAATACATGTCCAGCTTTTCGTGTCCAACTAGTGGATGATTTGTTATGGGCTTCTGTTGCAAAATGAAGTGGCAGCTTGGACTGTTTATGTGACGGAAGGTCAAGATCTGGAAGCTGGCTGTAGGTTCACAATTGCTGTGAGATGTTTGTAAAGCTGTTTGTGTAACACTATAGCATAATAGATTATGACCATGAAACATAAGTGGTTCCTTCCACTTCAAGTTTGTATATGACTTGTATTTTGTTCCACTGAATATGACAGCCTGAAAGATAACATTCAGACCAACCCAAAGACAAGGGTTGCTGCACCATGAACTTAGAGGTCCCCAGGAAGTTCTTGATTGCTATACCATGGTCTAGGTGAAATGAATGGATTTTGAAGTGGTCCCATGGGCCTAAAAACAGAAGGGTAGAGGGTTGAGGCTGAGGTGCAAGTGCTGACCAGGCTTCAGTGGCAAAACCTGGGAAAGCATTTAAGCTCTTCTGAAACCCCATCAGTCTGACAGAGATAAAAGAGTTGAAGACCAGGCTCATGTTCATCAGAGGAACAGAGACTAACGGCCCATAAAGGGTTTCCTCTGGTGTTAACTGTGTAGAAAAGTGGTTGAACCACTCACAGTACTAAGCTAGGCCATCCATTGGCCAACTGGGTAACGACAGGTCTCAGGGGGAAGAAAAGAAGAAAAGAATACAAATGCTCAATATTCTTCAAATATTCTTCAAAAGACCCTGATCTGTTAAAATGTCATTAGGAATGTGAAAAGCAGAGCTGTATTAATCACAACTGTTGTTTTGCAGGGAAACAGACAAAATGAACAGAATGTCCAGGAGGGGGTAATGAATATCAGCCACTGAAAAAATACCCTCCATGTAATACATTCAACTGAGAGTGTAAAATCATGTTATGATCATTCATTATTGATTTGGAAGTATGATAATGTTTGAAAGAAGATTATTATTTATATATATTAATAATTGCTGGTTTGATTGCATCATTTTGGTTTTGAGTTTTAGATTTTTACAGTCTGCGCTGCATTAAACCCAGCTAAACAGGAGAGATAAAGCTCTGTTCATAATAAAACATGCACTTGTCAGCGTTCCTTAAGCAATGGTATGCCTTCCTGCCTTTGAATATTATCAATAAACAATCAGTAAATCATTATTCTGCCCTACCCTAAATTAAATTCTAAGATATCTGGATAACCACCACAGATGGTCATTAAATAACTACAGATTTGCGTAATGTGTCTATGGGCACATGCAGCAGGCCAGCCCAGTACATGTACTTTCTCCTTTTGCATACCTTCTTAATGTGCAGAAAATGGTGAAAATGGCGTTTTCATACCTAAAAATACATAGACATCCTGCAATAGATGATTTCCTAAAGGCAGTATTGTTTTGTCTACTAAATGGAAGGCATTTGTTGAACTCACTCATGAAATCATGTATTATTTTTGTTGGATCGTGTGGCAGGCCTGATGTGTAGGATGTAAATTAACAATTGAAATGAAGTTGACCAGACAAAGCATGAAATATCTTGGGTTCATATTGTATGAAATTAAATAACATTTTTATGCACATTTTTGATACTGTTGTAACCTTTTCTGATGGTAATACATGGTAATAAATCATGCTTATAACTGAAGAATGCATTTGTACAGTAACAAAACCAGTGTACAGTAATGAGTAATGCGAAACGTTTTCACAGCTATACTTGTCTAATTAAAAATGATATAAACCACATATCAAGCAACCTAATCAAATCTGTGATTAGACTGGCCATAACACCCATTTTATATTCAAAGTCTTAAATTGAGAGAACATCAAGAATTGTGTTTTAAGCTTCTCAATGACTCAAGACTTTTTTTTTTACCTGTATTTACAAAAATCACAGGCCCATACCTCTCTGCTAAAGAGACTGGTCCATATCAGCCCACTAGTTACATGCCACTGCTTTCCCACAAGCCACTGACATGCTACCATGTCATTAAAGACATGTCCAACTCAAAGTAGGATCATTACTCACAACCTATATTGCTTGCTTGAGATATGATCCCAGTAAATACCACACAAACAGCCACTGTATGATATCAATCATAACAAACACAAATGTTCCCCTGTCATTTAATTTTACACAGTTCTGTGGAAAACAGTGCAAATAGCTACCGTAACGCACACACAGAAGCATGATAAATTCAGAAAGAATGCAAAATCTTTTTCTACTGTGGAACATCTGCTGTTTGACAGGTTGACATGGAGGAGTGCAAACAGTGCGTTAAAGATTAAGGCTCAAGTTATGCATCTGTTGAGCCCTTTCTAAGATAAGAGGCTCAGCTTGACTAAGTTCTTGACTTAAAGGAGCAATGTCAGGTTCTTTGAAATGGTGATTCATGTGTTCATACATTTTTATAAATAGGGGTACATGCAACTGTAGCTTTTGTTATTTCTAAATCTAGTTAGCAAATGCCCTATATTCAACAAGAGAAAGAAAATGACAGTCATAGGGACAATATGACAATTTTATTGTATTGTGATAAATTGTTCCATTAGGCTTTTCAAGTCATATTTTGGACACATCTGTCCATTAAAAAAGAGAGCGTAATCATTAAAAAGAGACCATAATCATTTCTGTTAAACTGAATAAAGTGCAGTATGTGATGCACAGCTGGTACAATGTGCCTGCTTGAACTTTAAAAGCCAAAAAAAATAGTGTATTAAGAAAATCTTCATCGTGAGGCCAAGTAACATGGGTTCTAGTTCAAGACTAAATTATAAATAGTCATAATGTAAACTTGATCAACTTGATCATTGGTTCTTAGTTTGCATCATCAACAACAGATTCTGAATGAGAAATTTTCATTCAACAATAAGACACAATATAGTGTGTGTGTGTGTGTGTGTGTGTGTGTGTGTGTAAGAGAAAGAGAGAGAGAGAGAGACTACAGTGTATGTCAATACATCCCATAAAAATAAAATTTTTTGTGCATGTCATGATGCAATTAGCACATTAATAAATCACTTCACGGGTAAGTAATCTTTAGCTGCTGTTAATTTGCTTCTTTGGCTTTCCAAGCCACTGCTGTCTGATATGTAAAGTCTGCAGTAGCGTTCCCCATGTTCCGGCTGCTGTTATAAGATATATTTGAGATGTTTTCCCTCCTGCCTGTTATGAGCATCACCCCTGTTAATGAATGAATAGACATGAGCAGAGCAACCAACTGTTTTTGCTCAGCACTGATGACACTGGGGGTATGGCATCTCTGGAGGAGCTGCAGTTATTTACATTTACAGCATTTAGCAGACTCTCGGCATTTATTCTGACACTCCCACCATTCTCACAACCATCTACACACAAGTAGCACACCTGACAGCCGTCACATGGCTTGGGGTGTCCTTAAAAATGAATGAGCTTTTAATTAGGATTGGGTTTGTTTGGAAAGGTATAGCAGATGGTGGGGGGTGCTGGCAATCAGAGACTTTCCCCAGATATCCTGGTAAACTTTCTCTAGATGAACAGGGTTGGTCAAGCCTGTTTCAGCAGAATAGGGTGCAAGTGAAGAGCCCAGCCACTAGGGATGCAAAAGTCAGTGTATTTCTTTGTGCTGGTCCCAAGCCTGGTTAAATGGGGAGGTTTACATCAGGAAGGGCATCCGGTCTAAAACTTTTGCCAAATCAAATTTGCAGACACGTAACTTACCTCCATACCGGATCGGTTGAGGCCTGGGTTAAAACAACAACCACCACCAGTGCTGTTAGACTACAGGGTGCAGGTGGAAATTGGGCTACTGTTGGCCAAAGGAGAAGAAGAAGAAGAAGGGGAGGAAGGCATGTCTGGAGGGAAGAGGAGAGAAGGAATTGGAGGAGAGTGGCAGTGAGGGTAGGAACTTTGAATGTTGGCAGCATGACTGTTAAAGGTAGAGAATTAGCTGATATGATGGAGATAAGGTTGATATCTTGTGTGTGCAAGAGGCTAGACTGAAGGGTAGTAAGGCCAGGTGTATTGGAGGAGGGTTATTTTTGTTTTTCCATGGTGTGGATAGAGGGAGGAATGGGGCAGGTGTTATTCTGAAGGAAGAGTATGTGAAGAGTGTTTTGGAGGTGAAGAGGGTGTCAGATAGGGTGATGAGTTTGAAGCTGAAAGTTGAAGGTGGTCTGTAGGATGACCTTTGAGGTTGTCACAGGTGAGGTGTGTTTTGGGCACAGTAGAGGGCGCTCTGTTCTGACTGAGCACACCTGAGCTCATGAAGGCACAGGTGTGCTTCATTGGGGCTGACTATTTAAGCCCCGATGAGTCAGAACAGAGCGCAGCTCATTCATTAGGCTCAGCCTACATGTTATGGTGGTTTTGGTATTTGGTAATCTGGGTAATTTGGTTTAGGCTGCAGTTCCTTGGTTTTAGTTTGAACTGCAGTCCTTTGATCTTGTTTTGTTAATATAGTTAATAAAGTTATGATCCGAACTCCTGGCTCAGCGTTGGCGTCCTTCCCGCACCCCGCCACCATTACAGAGGTCAAGAAGAGGAGGATTGTGACAGAGTCCCTGAGTCAAGGATCAAATGTTGGAAGCTGATGAAAGAAAACTGCAAGGTGGGATTCAGGAAGGAGTTAACATATGCACTGGAAGGTAGTGAAGAGTTCCTAGATTGCAGAAATTAGACAGGAGTACAAGGATATGAAGCGCAGGGAGAAGAAAGCAGTGGGGAAGGCTAAAGATAAGATGTTTGGTGAATTGTATGAGAGGTTGGACAGTAAAGACGGAGAAAAAGATCTATACCGATTCACTAGACAGAGAGACAGAGCTGGGAAAGATATGCAGCAGGTCAGGGCGTGATAAAGGATAGAAATGGAAACATTCTCACAAGTGAACAGAGCATGTTGAGCAGATGGAAGGAGTACTTTGAGCGGCTGATGAATGAAGAGCATGAGAGAGATTATATTGTGATCTGTAGCAAGAGTAGGGAGGAGCTTGAGCAGAATCTGGAGAGATGGAGATGCTCTAGAGAGGAGAGGATTAGGGTTAGGGTTAGAACAAGAGAGAGAGAAGATGTGATATGAAGATGGTGAACCAGTAAGTGCAGCAAATTAGCAAGATGGATATAAGGGCAGTGATGAAGAATGGAAAGGCTGTTGGTCCAGATGATATACCGGTGGAAGCATGGAGGTGTTTAGGGAGATGGCAGGTGAGTTTCTGACCACATTGTTTAACACAATCTTGGAAAGTGAGAGGATGCCTGAGGAGTGGAGATGAAGTGTACTGGTACTGATTTTCAAGAATAAGGTTGATGCACAGAGCTGTAGTAACTATAGAGGGATAAAGTTGATCAGCCACAGCATGAAGTTATGGGAAAGAGTCGTGGAAGCAAGCTTAAGAAAAAAGGTGAGGATTAGTGAACAGCAGTATGGTACCGAGAAAGAGCACTACAGGTGCAATATTTGCTCTGAGGGTGTTGATGTACTGAGAATGTCAGGTTAGACAGGAGTCCCCATGAATGATTATGTTTGCCGATGTTATTGCGACCTGCAGTGAGATTAGGGAGCAGCTTGAGGAGAACATGGAGAGGTGGAGATAAGTTCAACAGAGGAATGAAAGTGATTTAGGACAAGCACAGAATACATTATTGTGGGAGGAAAGTGGAGTGGTTAGGAGTCAGGGAGCAGTGTTGACAAAAGTGGAGGAATTTAAATAATTGTCATTTTAATTTAAATAATTAAGTTAAATACTTAAGTGGAGATGAATGGCAGGAATTATCTGTGGCAGATGGGTACCAGCAAGAGTGAAAGGAAAGGACAAAATGGTGGTGAGACCAACTATGTTATACAGGCTGGAGACAGCAGTACTGACAAAATGAAATTATGAAAACTGGTGCAAAAAATTCCTATATATAATAATTTTATATAGGGGCAGTGGTGGCCTAGTGGTTAGGGCGTCGGCCACATGATCAGGGGTTCGAACCCCTTCCCAATGGGTTGCCCTGAGGTACCCTTGAGCAAGGTGCCGTCCCCGTCCCGGCTCCTCCCTGCGATGGGCTGGCGACCTGTCCAGGGAGTGCGTCCCCGTCCTGCGCCCTGTATGTGTGCTGGAGGGCTGGACACCAAAGCGCGACCTCGTTTGGGACAAGCGACGAAAATGGATGGATGGATGGATAAGATAATTTTTATATTATATATATATATTATATAAAATTATTCATCACATCAATCTCTCACAGCTTTTATATATAAATATTATATAAAATTATATATATATGTATATATATATATTATATATAAAGTATTATATATATACACCCTTTGCCTTCAAAACAGTATCAGTTCTTCTAGGTACACTTGCACACAGTTTTTGAAGGAACTCGGCTGGTAGGTTGTTCCAAACATCTTGGAGAACTAACCACAGATCTTCTATGGATGTAGGCTTCCTCACATCCTTCTGTCTCTTCATGTAATCCCAGACACACTGGATGATGTTGAGATCAGGGCTCTGTGGGGGCCAGAAAAAATTCATGCTGGTTTGAAGGCAAAAGGTAGAAACACCAAATATTGATTTGATTTGATAATTTCTTTTGTTTGCTCACTTTGCATTTTGTAAATTGATAAAATAAACAATTATTATTTATATTTCTGAAAGCATTCTTTGTTTACAGCATTTTTTTACACACCTGCCTAAAACAGTACTGTACATATATGCACAGTACTGTATGTGTGTATATATATATATATATATATATATATATACACATACATACAAACAGAATTACACATCATCTATTTATGGCACTCTTTTGGAATGCCACTCAATCGTTTATGTGGGCTACATTAATAATGCACAACTTCTCCTGTGAAGTTGTTTAATTTAAACAGAACTTGCATGCTGCCTCTTTGTAGCCTCACTGCTACATCATTATATTGAGTTGTCCTCACAGCTTGAAAAATTATCTTTCAGTGCACTTTATTTCTATATTTTGTGTATTTTAGAACTGACCTGTCTTAAGTTTCCTTTTAATTCATCTGCTCTATGTACTATATAATTTATGTGCTTTAGGTTTGCTGCTTCAGCTAGAAATATCCCTATTAGACCAATACCTAATCAACCAATAGATTGAGAAGCACATTGTTCTAGAAACCAGTTTTTGTTAATCAAATGTGACTATAAAAGCATTTTTTAAGTATGAATGTAAAGGTTCTAGAAAGAACCAATAAATGGTTTGTGAAAATGTACATTATGAGATGAATCTTTCAGCTCTATCTATCAGTAAACCTTGATTGTTTTGCAGCTTTTGAGTGCAGAGATGGCCCAGAACTCTAAAAGCCTGTTGGAACAATTCTTGAGTTTTTAGCTCAAGCGGAATGCAGTGTGTTCTAACCCCAAAAACCACAAAAATCTAACACCCACCTCATCTGCATGGAGGGCAACTACTTCCAACTGAACAGAAAAGCAGTTAGTATGCTTTTTAGCACTTTAGTTGAGCACAAATAGTTCTTAACAAACCTCCAGTGTCATGAACACCAGGAGAAAATCGCTTTCTAGCCCAATTAAAATACCAGCATCTCTCAACCATGGCAGGATGTTTAAAAAAGTGTGTATTCTAGGCTGGCTGTGTGATGTTCCAAGGCAAATCTGATGGGTACAGAGATAGTTGTCACACTGAGAGTAAGAATCTAAAACAGTAAAAGAGACAGTGAATGCTCTGATGAGTAGTTCTAGGATCCTCTTGTCAGCTGACAGAGCTATCAGGTTAAATATAGCAGAGGTTCAAACCAAGCAAACCAAGCAGACGGTGTTGGAGAAAAGCACTACCGCACTGTCCCCATATTTTACTGGAGAATCAGTTAAGAATGATCAGCCATTGCACACAGCAACCTTCCTCATACCTTTATCATTTAAACAGACTGTTGTGAAATATCCCAACTGTGTCCACTGGGAGCAGTTGCCTGTGTACTGACCATCCATTATGGCCATTAGAGACTTTTGAGTTTTAGTGTGTGGTTGCAGCTCACATTGTTAATGTACTTTTAATGGCAGGGCAAATTTCCAAACTCTTTTTTCGTTGGGCATTCACTTAAAAAAAATAATTAATCCTTCAAAAAAACATTCATTAAAAGAATCTTACAATAGCCAGAAGCACCTTTTCTGTCATATTTGTCCAGAGAACATTGTCTGGAATCTTTAGTTGTAAATGTAGCACTAATTCACTTATACTAGCCTAGTGGACAAATTCTCCAGGCCAGCTGCAGGACAAAGCCTGCAGGCTCTGGAGAGCTAAACAAAGCAGGCATGTGGAAAATATAATTGAAGTCATGCATGATTCAGTGCTTGGGAAAACAATTCTACCATTCTTGCCTTCCCCCTGTGTTGTACAGGTGCTAGATTATAAGATGAGAGGATGACCATCTGTCCATCTAAATGATTAAGTGAGGAAATTATTATATATCATGTCCGGCATACATCTGTCCCCCACCCCAATCCCCCATACATGCACATAATACATACATGCTCCCTCATAAATAGTTGAAAACAGTCAAGGTCTTTTCCTTCAGGGAAGACACACATCTTAAAGATTCATCTTCCCCAAACAACTCAATCTTTCATCTAGAACAGACGCCAGTCCCAGATGCAATGAACTGCACTCTTACTGGTTTTTGGTGAATAAAGGTCATTGATGATCATGCTTTCTAATTAAATACATTCACTGTGTACAGTTCTCAGCTATTCATAATTTTATGGTGGTAGTAAATAACCACCTGCAGTTATTACTCCATGCAAACCATGCTCCAGGACAACATATGTTATAATCTGAACAGTAAACAGTATTAGTTCTGAAGATTGTTGCCTATTAATTTGTGCATTAGTGCTTTTGAAACATTCATTACATTTGCATTTTACCACAATAAATTAGAAAATCACGATATATCGATCACTGATATCAGCAATAGGACATTAACAGTCATGTGAAAAAAGGTTGAAACTATGAAACTATGAAAGTTTGTGTGTTTTTGTAATATTCTTGGACATATGGATATTTAATCTCAATTTCAACAATACTGGGAGATTCAAGTAATATAAATAAACAAGTTAAACTGAAGAAAAGACTTTTCTTCAGTAAAATGTAATTCTACAAAAATGCGATTTCTGCTAAGGGAATAGAAAATTGGACACTTACCTTTATTTCAATTGAAATGTCAAATCACACACAGGTTTAGCACATCAAGTGCACATGATTAGAACATTGTTACTCAGCATTTTGAAGGAGGTTTGCCCATTTAAAGCTCAGGCATTTAGTTTGGTGCTCTTGACTGTAGAGGTGAGAGTGAACATGGTGAGATAAAAAAGGGCTGTCCAAAGCCTTCTGAAAGAAGATTGTAGCAGCTTGTAAGTCTGATAAGGGATTTAAAAGGATCTCAGAAGAATTTGCAATTCCGGAAAATAGTCTACTAGTGGAGCAAGTTCACCCCGAGAGCAGACCTTAAGATGCTAAAAGAAGTCTCCAATAACACTAAAACATCATGGGACCTACAGCAGGCTCTGCTACTGTTGATGTGATAGTGCATCGTCTAATCAGAAGCGGCTGTACAAGCTTTGCTTGCATGGTAGGTGTGCAGAAGAAAGAAGCTTTAGCAGCTCTGGCGTAAAACAAATACAGCATTCCAGGAAAAAACACCTGTTTTGGAGTAAATCAAGGTTAATTTTTGTTGTTTACCTGCAATTACATCACTTTCTTTTCCGGAGATGAATAAAAACAAGATTAGACATCGATATGTGAACATTTCTTAATAAAGAACTGAATATTTTTTTCACATGACTGTATGTCCTTGAAAATCAAGCTGGAACAAATCAATATCTATGTACCTGCACTCCAAAGAGGTAGCAGGGAGCAGTGAGTCATGAGTCAGTAATAGACTCACGATCAGCAAGTATGAACAAAGTGTTCAGGAGATGCAGTTCGGGGTAAGCATCCCATACGTCAGCGCCGTGTCCCTGTCGCCCTTGGGAGCTTTGACTGTCAGTGTGCCGAAGGCAATCATCACCCGGCAATGGTGGTCCTGTAGAGCCCCTTCCATTCTGCTGACACACACGCGAAAATCAGCCAAAGCATTACAACAATGGCTCCAGCCACCCCGACAGATATACGAGCCAGTCAGTGAACCATCCGTGGCTTCTACTACCAGTCATACCGGCTGAGCTTGTGTGTCTGGCTCTAGTTTTGGCCAGACATCGCTCTTGTGCCAACTGGCCCAGACTACAGGTTTGCTGTATGTTTCTCTGAATGATTATGTACCTGCTGGTACATATACATGTAACTGTTGCAAATAATCCTTTAGCCTGTTCATGGACTGTGATCAGGGCCAGGTGTCTTATGCAATCTGATGTCAGTGACAATGTCAGGGATCATGACTAGCTGATATCTGAAAGAATATCAAACATGCTGGCTGACTATACAAACTGCTGGCATGGGGAACCCTCATGTGATTGCTAACTCCTTTAACATTTCATGTTTTACTGTTGCTTTTTTCCCCGATTTCATTTTTTAATTTAATAATTTGAACAAAGCACATGTCTTTTAGCACCCT
Organism: Hepsetus odoe; assembly: GCA_017165825.1. Classification (NCBI taxonomy): domain Eukaryota; kingdom Metazoa; phylum Chordata; class Actinopteri; order Characiformes; family Hepsetidae; genus Hepsetus; species Hepsetus odoe. The sequence goes on from CM029368.1 coordinate 17,039,266, forward strand.
CTGAATAGTTGATGATAGTTAGACCAAAAGAAATGATCTGGATTCATTCAAATAAACTCCCTTACTTAAACTGACATTAAATATAGTAATTTCCAGAAACTGTCCTGTCCTGGAAAGTTCCTATGTTCGCATTTTTTGGACAGGATAAAAAAAAAATGACAGCAGATACTCAATGATTAATGGTTTTCTTTTTCTGTCTTTTTCTGTTGCTTTGTGTGATTAAGAATGAATAAATAAATAAATAAATAAACTCTTTCCTGATTAATAGCCATCCAGTAAATGAGTTAACATTACTCAAACCCTGCTTAAGTAACCTTAGAACTCACTTAGGATGAGCATGTTTAACATGAATGCTAATATGATAATCACTCTTTTGCATTTTTGTCAAAGACTTCCAAATTAATCCCATTATCAAGCTGAGAAATGGATCTTTTTATGAACAGCTGGTGAAACTCCCTACTGGACACTTGCTGTAGCTCAATAAAGGCGAGCCACGGACATATTTCATTTTGGAATGTTTATGGCATCCTTCAGTTACTTTAACATATCAGTTTACCCATTAACAGCCAGCAGCGTGCCCTCTGCCTATTTCCACCACCATTACACATTAAATCAGCAATCTCTAGGTA